>JAVFBX010229938.1:5214-35227 GCA_034783855.1 Mopalia kennerleyi | reverse complement strand
CATCTTCGCACCATCATTGCGCGACCTTTTTCCGCCTCCTTGCTCCCACGCGACCATGGTGTCATTTCGATATTAACGACACCAACTGGCTCGACCAAATGGGTGGCTAAGGTTGCCATCATTTGACAGTTTCGTTCGTCGACAGGGAGTGGATCGGCTGTGAAATTTATTTTTGTGCTGTTTTCACTAAAATGTCAGCTGTAGAGACAATAAGTAACACAAAACGATTCCAAACAGATAAAATGTAATTAAGTAATAGCCATTCAGACCGAAGGCTATTCGTAGGACAAACATGAAACACATTTGTACTTTATCTTACATTTTTATCTGGTCAATTAAAACGGTCTCCTTCCTTTAGCAATAATAACGTAGCTCCTTTACAATGACGCCAGCTATGTCCTTGAACACTTCGTTAATCTCTCCAACTTGGCGTACTCTGGCTTAGGTAATTCTTTTTAAGAGTAACAATGCCGTCTTCGCTTAGCAGAAGTGGAGGAGAATTTACTTTCCAACATATTGAGAACACTTTATATCTTGCTTGTGTTAGTGTCAATTATTGTTGGAATATACCGACATCATATAAATGAAATACCCTAAACATCGATCAATCAACAAAATCAACTTAAATGGCTCTATATTTACTGTTATCAACTTCTTTATAACATGGAAAGACTTGGTATGGATAACAAATTCTAAATTTACTTGATACTACGTTTCCATCTCATTCCAGAGATCGTTTCCATGTATGGAAACTTAGGAACGGTTTCGCTTACTTTATAATGCGCAACTATTCGACGCACTTGATAATTATCTATTTGCTGAATTAGTTCTGACTGCTTTATCAGGAAATAGTAATAGAATTGTTTCTCGAATTGGGCTTACATTTTCTTCTCTGAATCGGAACGTTTTCAATTCATTGCGCAGCACGTAAAATATAGAATGAGGATAAATTTAATCTCAAAAATGTTGATTATGTTCTATCATACTGTTTACAATTTAATGAGTGGTTTGTTTCCGAAGATTGAAGAAGCAAAGATACACTGATGCATATGAATATCTGTATTACAGTATTGCTGAACCCATTGGTTGATTTTGACTAAAGCAATTTAGTTCATGCTTAATACCGTACCAATGCTTATGTTTACTCAAATACTCACTTTAAGGCTTGAAATTAACTATTTGTTGTTAGAATTTCAAATCAAAGAAAACTTATGTTTTAAAAGTGTTTTATTTTAAGTAATAAAGAACAAAATGTTGTCCTCTTGAACACAAGGACCGATGCAATAATTTGAATTACGTAAAACTATGCTACTACTTCACGTTTAGTCTCATATGGCCAATGTTACAGTAACACAATATTATATATCCGCCATATCACTGCCATGTATCTGTATCTTTGTTGTGACCAGGAGCAGAATTTTGCTCACGTCAATAAAGTCAATTCAATTCTATTAAACGACTGTTGGATACCCTCCTCTTCTGGGCATCTTGACCTCGGCTGTGGCAAGAGGATTCGTACTCATAAATATACGCTGATCAATGAACCCAATTAATCCATCTAAAAGCCATTCGTGGGAGATAAACAACTCGCACCATAGGAGGAGCGTAAACCTCAACTGACATGGCCAGTCAATGTATAAATCTGGTCTCAATGGAAGAAAGAACTATTTGATTGATTCTTCGCTTTACCATTTTGATTTGGGGGACTGGTATCTTTAAAAAGGGAATTGGATTGATGTACAGGTGAATGATAACAAATCATAGTCCCGTTGTATTTATACAGCTGTAATTTGTCTTGCTACGACCACACAATTTACGCCGTTTTAGCGGATATCACTACACTTAGACATTCAAAATGGTACTAGGTTTTTGACCAGTACGTAAGACATGGAGGTAAGCCCGCTTCCGGTTTCAACCAAATGAGTAATGTACCATTATCTCATGTTACAGTTCCTGTCCGAATCGACCAGCGAAATGTGATTGGCAGAACTTCTCGACGACATCGCCAAGCCCCCAGACTTTGTGCGGCGCTCTAGTGGGGGGCCCAGATGATAATGATGTGTACACAGACAAACGGAATGATTATGTCAAGAATGAAGTGGCCTGTGATTATAACGCGGGATACCAGTCATCTCTTGCAGGTATATTTCTTAAACGTTTGATTCCGTCTTACATGGTCTAATCGGCAATCACGTGATGATACTTTAAGTGTGCAGAAGACATAGGCATGTAACAAGTTCTCCTATTCCGAACTAGATGCGAGTACGTATCTTATATACATTATACGGTATGATGAGATACGAAGTGCAACTGTATAAAAACTTTAAAAAACAATGCCTTCTTTGAATACTTAATAACGTTGAATCCCCATGACCTAATTACCGCGGAAGGCAATTTAAGCCAGTGTGGTACTGCTGAGAAATAATTGATTTGACATGAAAATTACGTATGCTATAACTTGTATATGGATGTCACACTGGAAGACTGGCCATTACGTGGGCGGGTTTTGTGCGGTCTTCCATCACATTTAAGTTGGAAGTTATGTAGAACTTTATTCTCCCCACTATGTACATGCATTACTCAATTTTGGTAAATACTATCTTTGATGCAACAAATTAATGAATGAATGAAAATTCTAACTCTATGCGGGTTACGTGCTGTGCGCAAATATATACAATAAGTATCACAGCTCAGCGGTATTTGTGAGACAACTATGACCGCTTTATTTATCGCTGTTCCATTTCCCTCCCTTCACAGTCTCGCACTGCAAGAGCAGTTGTGATATTTTTAATTCCCAAGGGGGCAAACACACGTTACATCCTAACCGGCGATTGCTCATCTACCAAATTCACAATGAAAAAAAGACATGTCCAAAATTTGTTGTCTTAATTTTATAAAACTGAGGCCTACATCACAAATATGGAACATAGTTTAAAAGTCTGATAGGCGTTGTCATGGCAGCCGCGATGCAATGGGGGGGGGGGGGGGGTGTAACTTCCTGTTTCTTGTTGGCTGGGGATAGTTTACTGCAAGGGGTAGTTTAGGAAGAGCCGCTTTTAAAGCAGCGGGAGATAATTATTTTCTGGGGTTTTTTCCGGTTAAAATGGTGTTTAAACCTTCGACATCGGCCATAACGGTGTTGGTAAGTCATTTTGACGCTTCGGAAGAACCATTGACGCCTACGGCGGCTCGGGTTTCGACTTGGTGTTAAACTGACGACAGTGTACCCAACAACACCACTATGACCTATGTCTCACACTGAAACCCCTAAACAATTTGATGTGTCGAGTTTATTGTCTGTTTTTACTTGTTCACAGGTCTGCTCCATTTGGCGATCAAAGGGAAGCTACCCACGGAGTATTAGAACGCTTACTTTACATGGACCAGTTATCTTGGAATTCAACTATGCTTTAACACATGTTTAGTTATATAAATTTCGATTATGTGTTTACATGTATTCATTTGTTCTTTTTGTTTTCTATTGAATCCAAAATCCAGTTTGTGAATTTGGTCTTTTTGCGCCAATTTACGTTAATTAACATGTGTTTTTTTGCTCTTTTCTTTATCTCCAAAAGGCATAAAAGTTTTCTTTGTTTATTTGTTTGTTTTAGTCGTGCTAAAAATTCAATACATGAAACAGTCTTGTATTTACCAGTGAGATTTAATTTAGCACAATTTCCAGTGACGGCATTTACAATAATTCTTCTCAGTTGTCCACCCAAATCAATTGGCCATATACATGTGCGCAATACCCTTAGTATTATATATTATATATTGATACATGCATGATTTGTAATGCATGAATGCATCCTATTTGTTTTATTTTTCCAACCCAGCTAGGACTTCTCAATTTATTATTCTGAGACTAGATCAACAGGATTAAATCCCATTTATAGATTATTGGCCAGCATTATTGTGGGACAACTTGGTAGTAAATTAACCCAGAAAACCCAAGATATGCCGCTGATGCTGGCACACCAACCCCGGGTGATGAGGAGGGTATGCGGACCAGAAGCATAGACTCACTAGAGCGCAATCTGTAGACCAGTTCGCCACGGATGCTCGTTATGGCGTATACAGTCTTACAACCCAATTGTCATGCCCTTGAGGAACTATGTGAAATATATAGAGCAAGCTATACATGTGCAAGGCGGCGGTGTCCACCCTTTCTTTAATATAGATCTTAACGGAAATAGGGTATTAAAATAAATATGTAAATTACTTTTATTTCTTAATCACGCGGAAAGGGATGGATGATGTATATCTTTATGATCAATCATAACAATGCAGATATACCAGCGTGTGTGGGAAAAACAGGTGGTTTCGGCCATGCCAAAAATTCTTTGCGCTGTGTTTGTATGAGGGTCAAACGGATAAAGAGATACAAAGAACATTAAAAACAAAAATCGATATTGGCAAGGCGGACATATTATTGCTTGCTGTATCTCTACTCTTTAATCTAACGTTTACATAATAATCCGGAGTGCGCCAGGTTTCAGTGCTTTCTCCGAGTTTAATTCTACATGTAATCTAGGCTTCTTGGAATTTAAAGAAAAAATCACCCGTCCTGTCAGAATAAATAAATAAATAAAGGGAAGATGAAAGTTCAGCAAACTTTACTTTTTGAAGTTTTCTTTGTCAGATTATTGTGTTGCCTCCACAGTTGAACGTGAACCATGTTTTTGCATCATCTCGCTGGACGCGTGTCTTTACGAGATTAGCAACACCTGAGCGTTCATCCTTGCTATGCTTTCGATGTACCTGTGAGATTAACGTGTGTCGCGTGATTTTGAAACAAATTTCAAACAAGGCACTGATAAATACGAATTAAGTGTAAAATAACACTTATCTAATCTTTTCAAAGAAGTATTATGCTCAGAAATTGTAACTTTCGCATTGCTTACCTTTTCTTACCATGAAAATAAGCCGACATTATCCGCGGACATTTGTTCCTCAACGTTTTATTTCTCGTGTGTTTGTCGCATGTCAATATCAATCGAAAATCCGTAAATGTTCTTGATCAATTTAGCTTGTAACTTTTTTTATTTAAGGCTTTTTCTAAAAGTTTCTGGCTTACTAAGAGAATGGTAAAAAGATGTGTATGCTAAGACCGTGAGCCTAACACGGTAGTTGAGTTCATGCGCAAACTTTAAAATCAGTAAATAGCTCTTCAAATAATAAACATAAGTGAATGAATACAAACATTCTCCAGGTAGACACTTCGGAAAGACGGCCGCCTGGATGGTCTGGTTGACCCCCATCTCTGGAGGGAGCGTCCTGTTGCCCTGGTGCTTTCAATGTTAAGGAGCAACATGAAGCCGATTATTCTTTGTATTTCGTCCTGTGATTGTCCTATAGTTGTCGTGTCTCGTCTTTATTTGTTGCCAGTGACGTCGTAGGTGATTTTTGACATGCCTTCATGTGAGTGAAATTACCGTTAGTATGGTTATTAACCCCAAAGAAACAAACAAACAATTGCTGGCGGATTCTTTTCTTATGTGGGTCTCATTGCAACAGCCGGCTATTTGAGTGGTCAAGGTCTCGGGGAATTACTGTTGTAGATTGTGTGTCTAGTCCTTGTCGTGCAATCAGAGTGTTGAGATGTAATGTTATTTCTGTCGTCATATGTAACTGATATATACTTAAATCGACTATGGCGAAACTAGAGAGAAATTCACAGACTGCAATACGTATATTTAACATTCTAAACATCATGGAATTAGTATCAAATTAAATCCCTATTTTTTTTTCTTTCGTTTTGGTTTCCTGTCGACTGCTTTATCTTGATGTAACTCACGTATGATTTGAAACCAAGCCGGTTCCATGGCAGTGTGAAATTGTATTGGACGGTTAAAGTAACTGCATGACCAAAACACTACAGCTGACAGATTTGTTTGTTAACATTGATTCTCGTCCATTCCTCGTTTGATATCACTTCCACAAATAATTTCTTTGCCATTGATCAATTGAGCAATGCAATCGGTTAGCTTGTCATTGTTCGTTGTGTATTTGTATCTGATTTAATAGCCAAATGCCATTTCTGGCTATTATTATTATTATTATTATTATTATTCAGCTCCTGAATAAAAGACTGTTTCAGCTCGTGAATAAAGGACTGTTTCAGCTCGTGAATAAAGGACTGTTTCAGCTCGTGAATAAAGGACTGAGACAGCTTAGCTGACAAACTTGAAAATACAGTATTAGCATACACACCCTTATACCGTTCTCTTAGTAAGCAAGAAGTTGTTAGAAAATGACTAAGATTAAAAAAAAATGACAGGCTAAACTGATCAAGAACATTTACGGATTTTCGATTGAAATTGACATACGACAAACACACGAGAAATAAAACGCTAAAAGCCCCGCGTTCGAATCCCGGTTTAGGTAAGCAAATTGTCCCTCTTCATTTATTCAAAATATATGTTATCCACCAGTTCACCCAACTGTACTTTAGTCTACATACATGCAATGAACTACACTGGATTAAAATTAAATATCGAAGAACTTCGCTGAATCCCGACATTAACAATATATATTACATTCTATGGATATATATTATCCACCAGCTTCCCAACTTTAATTTAGTCGACATAAATTCCGCTATTAACTACAATAAATTATCGAATAACGTCGCTGAATCTCTGCATTAAAAATATGTATTACATGCTATGATTATATATATTATCCACCAGCTTCCCAACTTTATTTTAGTGGACATTAATTCGACTCTTAACTACAATAAAAAATATCGAATAAAGTCGCTGAATCTCGACATTAACACTATTACATTCTATGATTATTTATGATCCAGCAAGTCGACATAAATTCGATCAATAACTACCATAAAATATCCACGAAACTGGCTGAATCTCGACATTAACAATATATATTACATGCTATGATTATATATTATCCATAAGCTCTCCAAATCATTTTCTGTGGACATAAATGTAATCAACTTCTACGATAAAAATCAAAGACTTCAATGTCTGATTTTGAATTCTCGAGCTTAATCTTTGATGCTCCGTTTAATAGATACACAGTAAAATATGGCCTTGTTGGTTTTGGTGGTTCATCCTTCATTGATAAGATATAGGGTTAATCGTCTATGTGGCTTAGTCGAGTGCACGTGTTAACTTTTACGTGATTCTGGCATTGTGTTTTGTTAAACAAACATTGGGAATAATACGGTAAAGCTGCTGTCGGAGTGTCTTTCCTGTTCGCATTAAGATGTATGTATGCGCTAGTGATCGATTAATAAAACAGACTTAATTCTCCCAAAGGTGCTACGGTACTTAACCCATTCCTCTCTGTTTGTATATTTATTCGTGGAGTAACAGAATAAGTAGATGTCGAATAACTTTTTAGATGACTCAATGGCTAAGCATTTAACATCGCGTGTGGATCGCGCGGGATGTCTCGCGCTGAGCAGACGACCGATTTGGACAACATGTCCTCTGCCTCAACCAAACATGTTGGCCAGCACTTGTCTTTCTTGGGTTTAATCTAAAGTCGTTGTGGGTGGACAAATATGAAGTTTGTTTACCTCTAAGCTGATCGTGTTTTCACATCACTTCTCCCAACAACAGTGATATATTTTCAACGCAGCAACGGTTGCAGCAAACTTCCTGTCGAATTTGTTGTGAAAGTTGTCGTCGGATTTATAATGGTTACGTAACAAGTGACATCCATTTCTATCGTGGATCTCATTTAAGTCTCCTTTCAGAGAGACACTTTGAGTTAACAAATTGTGTTCATTGCCTTTATCATGTCTACAGTACGAGGGAAACTAAGTTAAGAACACGTTTGTAATGTACACGTTAGTTTGCTATACATGATTAGTAAATTCAAATGTTTTTTAAGATGTTATTAACTGATTTTTGAATGAAGATTGAATATTTCGTACTTTAAGATACAAAGTGCACGAATTAAGCTCACTCCGTGAATCATAGTCAGTCCGATTGTCCTAGCTCATAATTTCTCATATTACAAATCTGAGCCCCCTCACCCTCGATGATTCCCTGGCTTACCCACTTTTGCTCTAGGCTAAAGCTAAACTCACCAATTGCCTAAAATATGCTACTGCCACGCCCACGTCGCCTTCCCCACTACCCACAACTGCCAAATTGATAAGAACACCCCTATGTATTTAGAAAGTAGACAGTCCGCCAATGCTTCTCGGAACAAGAACATTGTCTAAATCGGGACCAAAATGCGTCTATAAACACTATTTCCTTACGATCTACACAACCTTTCTCTGACCAAATACTCCAAAATACAGATGTAGACTAATGTCAAAATACCTAGGTCATCTTATACAATTACGCAATTTACAAATATATACTCGAGATGAGCCTTACGCAAACTGCACTCAGACATTGTCAAACATTCAGAGGTGTGTTTCTTTCATCAAATGTTGCATAAATGGAATTCATCTCAACACAAGTTTTAAAAAAGCAGACGTCATAGTTGGAGTTGTTGCTGATGTCCTGGGCATGCAACTGTTTGCAGTGAAGTGACAAGGCTAACATAACAGGTGGAATGTAGTGCGCCAATGACAGGCTCAAGGTTCGTCGAATGACAAATTTAATACGCCCTGTATATTCTCATAATCATATCTGAAATTTTATTTTGTCTGACTCAAATAAATTCCGCTGCGAAAATATTAAATTCTTTTTCACGGAATTCTCTGAGGATTAAACAAAGGATACAGTGGCCTAAGGATTTATACATAATACTTTCGATTAAAATAACAAACCGGCTGACTTGTTACGTCAGTTGTATCGGTGCGTCTTAGAAGATCATTCCAGACAGAACTCCACTGTATGGAATTTAATCTTATTCATGGTGTCCACAATGGCTCAAGAAACAGCGTGTTGAAAATACCAAACTACACGTTGTAATTTCTAGTGCCATAATTATTTTAGAGTCAGCTCCCTCTCACAGTGTGTTCATTATCTAATTATTATATCGTTATTTACTTAATGCACATGGAGTAAATAAATAATTTTACTCGAAGGAATGAGCTTCTAAATTCACGAGTACAATAAATTAGATTTATTTGACATAGTTCATTAACAGGTATGAATGAAGAGTTTATGTCACTAATTGTTTCCATCATCCAGACAAATTTATAACAAGTCGTCCTTCAACCACACCATTTCTGTTGTTCGTTTTAAGACATCGATCAAAGCATGGGTGTGGGGTTTTGATGTTTCCTTTTTAAAAGTTATTTAAGAAGTTTGTATGAAAATGGCTCAATTTATGTTTTATTTTCAAGTACAGGTATTCTTATTTTCAATAAATCGCGTTTCGTTTTTAAACCTTTTCAAACATAAATAAACCGAAGAGGAACTCTATTGCTACGATACATCCGGGGAAGATAGTGTTCAGTAATACAAATATTGGTTGAGAACACAAACAGGAATTTTAACGGGTCCCATAGACGCTATAATAGAGCTATCGTGGATAGAAATGAAGAGACGACGATGCCTGTTCCGTATATATAAAATCCAAACGGCTGACTGGTCGAAAAAAGATACCCAAGTGAACGAGAAATGTAAACATAAAGCTCGATATCATATAACTTACAGATCCTATAATCGTCGTATTTATAGTGTCAGAAAGAATATGGTTTTCCACCATAATAGGGCAAGGAACAGTGTGAAGTGGACAATCCGTCGTCATATAAGTGAAATACCATTGAGTACGCCGTTAAACCCCAATCAAACAAACATAAGTGGGGGTCCATTCCCTTGCCCCTGGATCTATAAGTCGTAAATGTGATCTTATATAGCACCCCTGGAACTACAACTAAAATAATCGACAGTGTAATATGGTGCTATTTATAGTTTTACAGTTTAAGAATTTAGTTATCCTTATTCACATCCCCGGAGCCCTGGTAATTTGACGTATGTTGTGACCGCAGTCATGATGTTTTTAATAAGCACTGAAGGAATATTAATTTGTGAACAGAGCCAAATAACTCACATTGAATGGCTTTGTTAGTGTGTCGATAACTGTACACGGCCGTTATTTGAGCTTATGTGACGTAGCCTTGAGCATGGCGTCAAACACCAAGGAGTCAGTCTAGGACACGAGTAACCAAACAATTACTTGTATGGGCAGGTTTAAACAATATAACCTAATTACATTAAACGGTGTGATTGCCAATGTGTCTTGTGTTCTAATAAACATTGACGTTTGTTTGTTTCAAGTGTGGGTTTCACATCGTACTGAAGTGCAGTATATACTTATATGTCGACGAATTGTCCATTGCACGTTGTTTCTTTGATAAAATACGGTTGAAACCCGAGACGAAATCTCGTAGAATCTACCCCTGCGATTGTCGGAGGAACATCGTGTGACTCACGCATACACCTGGTGGTCGATAGGCGGACTCGAAGAAGGATCGAAGAGTGTCCGCGGGCTCTAGATGTTAAGGAGACAGCCAGCTAAAACTATGGAATCGTCTCTCGCCATTTGAATTTAAATCATCCCGAATTGAGCTACCTTATGTTGTCATTTGTGAACCATCAGCATAGATTAATAACCTGTCACATCTGATATACTCTGCTCAAACAGCTAGTATAACACATTGGACAGAAATGACGTAAATGTCGTCAATTGACATTGTTCATGCCAAACTTTAAACAGTTTGTAAGTCATAATGTCCACCTACAAACTCAAAACATGAGGAACCATCGGGCGTGGAGTGTTTTTGCCATTTCCATATCAACCCTTCCCTGAACATGCTTAATTTCTCACAACTCATACAAAACACACATTTGGAATTCGCTATCTGGCTGGAAACAGCGGAGTCAAACTCTAGCTGGTCTCGAAGTTGTTGCTGGCATGTTTCGTGCCCAACAGTTCTTTTTGGAGACACGACCTGTTAGAACTGAAGCTATATTGGTCCGTACAGATCCACCAGCATATAATCAGAGTTTATTGTGGGAAACAATTAATCCAATATGTGACAAATACTAAAATGAGTAATTCCGATAATGTTATTTTTCGTCTGCAGGTGAACTGTGATATTTCTCAATCCATGGAGAATACTCGACCGGTATTGAATACCGCAGCCAGGTTGCTTGGATTGTCTTATTTACTCAATGTGTCTGTCACGGGTCTTTATCGTGCATCAATGATCATCTAAAGGCTATCAAGTGATTTAATTCTACATTTTTCGAAGGAAACAGTTTTGCTTCAACCACAAACCATCTGTCCCACACTGACTTGACCATGGGGAATTCCCTCCTGAACCCTGTGCTCTCTATGCAGATGTTATCGTCCACACATTAATCCCACGACATGTGTACAACACCAACACTCCAAATCGCTGAGAGAAAAAAAGTCTCAGAAACCTGGAGAATTAGACAGTGTTTTTCCAGAGAGGAAGGCAGTTTCGATTTACTTAAATGATGTATACAGAACTACTTGTAATGTCTCTCACAGACCCTTGTGCAACCAGAGGCCATACATAAACATGGCGAATTGAGTGATTGACACTTTACTCTTAATTCGTTCCACAGCTGCCCTTGAAAACAACGCCATTATTTGTATTTTCGTTATTTTGGGATAATACTTTCTCAGTTTGAACAGATTATAGTTCAAAAAATTTTGCAGGTTGAAACCCGTCCTGGAATCAAACCCACGACCCTCAGAGTTAGGCACCGAATCGCCAGCAGTAAATGCAGGCCACCTAGACCACTCAGCCACCCGGCCTTCTAAAAGACACAAAAACTATTTAATGCCATTATTTGTCTAATTCTATTTGCGGGTGTACTGGTTGTTTTTCACATGCGAAGTTAGCACCGCCGTCAGCATTGTGAAATAATAAAAATTAATCAAACCCATAATTATACAATTTCTAGGTAACCACTTCTTGTTTTGTGATAGAACACAACGTTTCGATACATATGCTTGTATCGTCCTCTGGTGCAAATTGACTTAAAAACGTGGTTATTCAGAAATTGTATAATTATGTTACCCCACTTCTTAACGTCGTTCAAAACTTATACTCAAACGCTTTTTGAACACATCTTGAAAACCCGTTTCTTATTTTATCTTATTACAGTTGTAAGCATAATGTGCTGGAAAACGGGACTTCACCATCGTCTGTGTAGAATTTGTCCATTTTCTATACTCAATGCACATCTTCGCAAACAATGTTAACGTAATGTTCTTGACAATGCTTGGAGAAACTATTCCGGACATTCTATTACTAAACATTACTACCTCAATTGGCCGGCGGTAACATTGATGTAAACTGTTTAACAAGTGAGAAAGATTTTTGTTTTTGTTTATTCTCTGTACAAGATAGAGAGAATTCCACACACGATTGGCCTATTGGAATCTCCAAATACAAGAGCCGTTCAACAGTATAACAGCGAACTTTACATCGCTTCTCTTTAACGTACATTTGTTGTGTTGGAAGCTTCAGGTGGTTTGTTTTTTCTAGATAACCAAAACAGATCATTCGGTTTATTCGATTGGTCTAACATGAATATGTCTATTTGCGATTCTAATAAACAAACTTGTTTATTTATCTGCATTTGTTATGCAGAACTATAGCAAACATAATGTTTATGAAACAAAATGTAAAAACATCAGAGTTGCTTAGCAGGCATTGGAAATGTAAATGCTAAACACTGTATTTTGTAATATTTAAACAATACCGTAAATATCGGTTGTTTGCTACCATATGTTGTTAGAGTCTTCGATATTCAAACAATGCAATGACCATTGCAGTGAATAAAACAAATATTGAAACCCGCATGTTATACCGGTAGTCTTAGCGATAATGAGGACATAGATGAGCAAAGAAGAAAGCTGCAAATATGATAATTAGAAAGTTTAGCTACAGTTCAGTTTTAAAAACGTTTCGCTAACCGTTAGATACCAGCCATAAAACAAGACTCTTCAATGGTGTTCAAACTATGGATTTCTAAAAGTAACTTAAACAAGTCACTTTTGTCACAAAACTCTTGTCTTATTATTGTTGATTCTACCTTCGCTAATTAAACTAGTTTGACAAAAGTAGTCCATTTACCGGTTTAGATATACCGATGAGAACGATTCACCTTTCCTGCAGAAGACTTAGCTTTCATTAGTGTCGACCAAATACACACTGTGAATACAGTTAGTTTAAATTCAGTATCATTCGTGTCTATAAATTGACATGGGCTACCCTTGTGTAATCTTAATTTCTCTTGTTGTCAGAGTCGGATAGCTACACTTTCGAGTCATTTATCATGAGGCATGTGTCCCAATTTCAATTATGACATATCGCATCTTGTTAGTACGGAAATATTTTTAAAACTAAAACAGCCCTGTACCTCCTTAGTTATATACTCAGTTGCAGTATAAACTACCCTTGACACCTTTGACATCAGACAGTGACCAGGGAAGACAATCCCAACACGCAATCCCAACACATGACAAACATATATGTGTTGTGTTGCCCTTTAGATCCAAGGACACTTGATCAACAGGAAACTCGTTATCACCAACCGCCAGCTACAATGCATAGAGAATATTGAAGGCCAACATTTTGCTGGAGTCATTGGTGATAGCGATAACGATAGAGAGCAGTAATCAAACTCACTGTGTGCTATTTCTTTTTTCGTTTTTAAATAATTTATGTCAAAGACAAATTGGTTAATCATTATTGTTTTCAAGGTTTCCTATAACAATTTTGACCTGGCGAGTTCGGAAAATCATGACGTTATTCAAACCTTGTTGTAAAATAGATGTTCCTTATTCAAACATGTCTGTGAATGACGTAACCTATGTGTCGCGTGATAGAATGACACCGGATGTCAGCAGCGCCATAATAAATACGACGGCGTTTGCCACAAGCCTATTCGGAATGAAATAACAAGATGTAGAAAGAATAAAGCTGCTATTTAATGGCAGTGAAATATCACCTTAACGAATGACGTTAGTTCTGGTAATTCAAAAACAGATGAATAATTAACTGTAATATTTCAAAATTGAAATAGCGACACTGCTCATACGCTATGAAAACAGGGATATAGTTTGTAAATTCGCATTGTTTTAGTTGAAGGTGGTTATAAAATATTTGTTCCACGGCGTTGTAACGTGCTTGTGCGGGCCAATGTGAAGTCTTTGCGTTGTGAAATATAAAAGAAGAACAATTCCCGTAATCTCCATAGCGTATATATGATTTGGAACGGAAAATAAAAATGTCTTTTCTAAGTAATTCAGTTATATATAATATATGTAGGCCAACAAAAATCGCGTCAAAACAATAGCTTATCAGTTTAAGTTTAAGGTCATCCTTGTGCCCTGCCAAGATGCGCGACAGAGAGAAAGAGCGAAGATTTCAACAAAAATGTCAGAACAAAGATTTGAAATTTCGAGCTAATCCCCTGACATTGCTTTTGGATGATAGGCGCTGTTAGTTGTCTGAAGGGAAAGTCTTTCCGGGCGTTAACTTGATCCTGGGCATTAACATTGTCAATGTGACCTGAGCATCTGTCCACTCACTATCATGCCGGAGTGAGGTGGTTCGGAATTCGGCAAAGGATTGAGATTTCGCCGAAGCAGGACAAGTCGGGTCCGTCATTCGTTGGCATAGGAAATGCATTTCTATCGTCTTCCAGATACTAAGGCTGTCATTTTGGTCCCAGATACATGTACATCTGAAGAAATATGTTTGCAGGTGGGAGCTTCATGAACTGTGTAGAGGTCTTCATGAATCTGTCCGATTTTGTTATTAATACATAAATATATACTAGCTGGATAGAGACCTTGACATACAAAAGACTTGATCTTCGGGAACTGCTAATCTTCTGTCTTTTGTTTTTGGGACACAAAAATAACTCAAAACATTTTATAGGCACCTTCGTAACCAGCCATTTGAAGTAAAGACTTTTCAGATACAGATGATGCACCGTGCTGGCATATGCTGTCATTGATTATTGCACTGTTCTTCTGGGACCATCTGGTTGAACTCGGATCTTAATAGTTCAGCGTATTTCGTTAGACTCAGAGATAATAGTAACAAACAAAACACGGAGAACGGTTTGGTTCTAATTTTTATCAGATTGGTTCTCGGGTAATATTATTTAATGTATACGTCAGGAAAACATTAGGTGTACATGTCTTCTATCTAACCTAGCCCCTATGACTGCCCAGGTCAACACTTCACCAGTAGCGCTAATGAAGGCCTTGCAACTTTAGCAGGACACACAAATTAACATCCAATTCTATTTGCTTTGTGCCTTTCATGTTGTACACGATGAATTTTATCAATTGAGCAAGATGAATCTCTTTTACTGTGGAAATCAACTCTTCACAGAATAGACTGAGAAGCAATCCGATTTAATATCGTTTGTTTGCTTGGATGAGGTTATACGCCGGTCCAGTTAAATGGGTCTATCAGAAGACTAAAACTGCGACTTGTTAATAAGTCTTCATGAACGACGCAATGTTGATTCGTAGTGAGATTTTTATAATAAACTCGTTTTACTTAAAACTATTGTCCGTTCGCAATCTCATCTTTTACAAGGAAGTGTCGTTGCTCAGTAGTTGGTGAGTTGGATTACTGATGCTTCTTTGGTGTTCTGCATAGGTCCAAGTATCATAGCCAAGACGATCTGTCAGAGGGAGTCACACGGATTGACTTCAGCTAGAGCAGAGATGTTTTTACTAGATTTAACCCGGATTGCCATCGTTTTAACTAGCACAGAATAGGAAGTCTACGGTCCGTTGGTACCTGTTGAAAGATACCGTTTAATACCAATCAGCCAAATTAACAAATATATTATTCTTAGAAGATTTGTTTTCGGGAATATTACGTAAGCATCCTCCTATGGCGTTAACGACAAGATACAAAATACACAGGATACACATCTGTTTCCAATGAACTAAAATAGAATAATTCAAAGCGCAGAATCTCACGAATCATAGGGGTTCACATATTTTATTTAGGTAAGGGAAACTGATGTGAGTTTGCGCTCTATCCTAAGATTGGCCAGTGTGACCCCTTGCCCTCCCCCTTCCCTTCCCGTGCTAACCAGAGTATAACTGACATTCCCTATTTCACCTGGCAGGTCCGCCAATAATACAGCCTTTTTTCCGTCATAATATTAACTTTTTGAGAATCTTTACCTGTTGAAATTTATTACCTGTACAACACGTATAAACGTTTTATCGGAGTATATTTCTTATTGATTTGAAACCAGACCCACCCAGCTCCACCTCGATTCCTATGCTGAATAAACAACTGTTATCTACACAGGACAGCGAGAGAAACAAATTTGTCCAACCTCAAAAAGACATGATTATTCGGCACGACAAAAAACACGACGACTTCGTGTTATTACTACAGTTTATGTGTGCTGACATGTGACACAATAACGTGGAGTGCTTCAAGCCAGGGTAATCACGTAGCCGTCAGCTGTATATAGCTCACTTTATTTCCGCCATAAAAAGGTAACTCTGATAGCCCATATGGGGCACTTGTCCAAAATTCCTTGACAAAGAGGAAGACTAGCCTTAATTCATTATAGTTTTGTTAAGTGTGTGTGGGGGGGGGGGGGGGGGGGGGATAAAATGATGCCTTTGTTTATTTTTCTGCCTGGATGATTGATTGGTTGGTTTGACAGAACGGCATACACAAGGGTATATTTCACTTAAATAACGACTTAACGGAGCTTGTAATTGGTGCCACGGAATACATGTTGATTATAATACAACTAAAAATCCATTAAGAGTCCTTCAATATATAGACAATGAATGGTGTGCGCATTATTAACCATAATATAGAAATGAATACGTAAATATTTTGTTATAAACCCCAAAATATTGCACTTCCGGTACGAACTCGAACTAGTGGCTGAAACAACGTCTACAGCTGTGGTAGACAAATATCAGACGGTTAATTCTTATACATTGAAGTTCGCTGATTTCACGAGATGTTTATTTACATGAAGTAATAACCTCCTAACTATGTTCTGAATTTCCGCTTGCTTATATACCAGCTATGATCGTTTGTATCGATACCCTAAACTCTTAGCATGGTCTACGATTTGCGCCATACATTGTAGGTAAATATATACCGTGTAGGTAAACGTTTGATACGAAAAGATTGGTGCTCAAATTTTAAGGCTGATAAATGTCGTATTGATTGAGCGCTTGTTCAATAGTTTACTATAGGCAGAGAAGAAGATTTGTTAATTCACAGCAAAATCTCAAAGGCATGCTATCTCTTCTTATCACAATATATTTGTCAACCATCTCGAGCGTATACAGATCACCTGGCTGTTAACAATGTTAATAAAATTTCGCACAAAACTGACCTTTTTATATAATAATACTATTTCCACGATCGTTATGCATGACATCATAAAACAAAACAAAGGTTAATTCCCCAACCGTAAGAATCCATATAGCTGATGATACTTGTGACATTGCATATGTTGACATTGTTAATGCATACATCGAAAGTTAAATATAGAATATAAACAACAGCTGGGTTTCCACTGTGTTCATTAAATTGACCTTCAGGAATATCTATTGAAGACAAAATTTGCGGATCTACAAATTACATCATCGGGTGTTTTTATTTGATTATTAGATTCTGTTCTTGAGATTTCTACACTCGGGAAGCCGAGTAATCAGCATTCTAAGTTTTAATGCTCTAGACTTTGTAGCACCTCCAGGTGGATTGTCATTCTAACCTTCCTCGGAGACTTGTAACCAATCAGATTTCATCGTTTCGTTTTCGAAGACAAGACTGGATTCATCTGACGCCATGCAGCTCCGATCACGTTCGCTCCATGATTGGTCTATCTTGACAGGATATGAAAGATGGCGTTCCACAATGTCAACGGTCTATATCTATCCCTAAATTAACGCTTAAAACTGGAGTTAGCGATTAATCATCTTTGGAGTAACTGGTCTCAGAAGGTTCTCAACCATTATTTTTCAATTTTAATTGAAAAACTATTTGGTGCTCATCATCGTTTGCTCCACTACATAGTAGTACACACAACAGCGAATTCTGTCCGAGCTTTAATTTGGTCCGTATAGTTCCATACTGAATCTTTAACAAATACTTTTCTTAATTAAAAGAAACTATGTTACTAGTTCCATTTGCTGGCCACATTCTATCTATACCTTGAAAGCATGCTGCTCTTATTCAGTGTATGTTATGCCCCAGATAACGTGTCACATTCTTTGTCCAAAAATGTTCTTTGTGTACAATGTGAAGGGCACTGCCTCTTTCAGACTCTGGAGGAAGACTATAGTTCTTGTCAAACTCCAGGGCCACAAATATCTTCTGCTGTTACACTCAAGATATAATTTCTGGATTTCACACTAACTCGACATTAATCGAAATTACCATTCAACGCCAATCGAAAGTTTTCATCAAAAATATAACAACAAAAAGACACCAATACAAACGTTGGTCTTCAGTAGAACAAAAATCAACTCTGATTCTTTGTAAATGAATTTTTGAACGTTTTAACTTTCTTTAAGCTTATAACAAACAGAAAATATTAATGAAATATACACTACTGTAAGTTGAATAATCTGGCTGAATTATCTAAGTGTTTAT
Source organism: Mopalia kennerleyi (assembly GCA_034783855.1). NCBI lineage: Eukaryota > Metazoa > Mollusca > Polyplacophora > Chitonida > Mopaliidae > Mopalia > Mopalia kennerleyi. Next base: position 16,635 of record JAVFBX010229938.1, on the reverse strand, counting down.
TACTTGTAAAATAGAATCTTTTTACTGCCCATTGGAAATTCTGTATTTGATATTTGCAGCAAAAGTTATAGGAATAAGACTTAATTTAAGTTGAGATTTTTATGCCCTTCTCCCAAGTTCATATTTATCTGGGTTATTGTAAGTGGAACATATTTCAAGTTGAGAATTATTATCATTAATAATGTTTTGTTCCTGTTGGATGATTATTTCAGTTTTATTTTGTTGTGAACAATTCCAGATGCTTATATTAAGTAGAGAACTGCCCGAGGCTTGTTACACTTGTTATGTTATCTGCCGCTTATCGCAAGCTGATAATTTTCACATTCGTGTGGACAATTGAGTATTTAATTAGACGTTTTTTCAGCATGTAAATCAAACTTGGCTGATCTCGTAGTCGGAACGTTTTCGTCGCTTCTTAGTGATTGTCTATTTGTTTCCATTGCCTTTGTTTAAAAATGGCACGCCCATGTATATTGTGCATATATTTCCAGAAATTGTTTTATAACATTGCCTTCCTAACTCGAGCCTTGAGACAGGTGAGAGATGGATAACATTGAGCGAGGACTGGAATTCCTAACATTGGCATGACAAACAGTATAACGTGAGTCTAAATGACGTGATGTAATTGACCTTAACGCATGCACAATGTGCCCATTAGAAACAAATATTTGTTTTATTTTTGTATTGCACAGATTGTCTCGGGAGTATTCTCCCCTGACTCTACAAATTTGGCACAAGGCAAAGTTTTATTGATTGAGAAACGGACTGATTGGATGATCGACTTACTGATTTCGATTGATTGGCGTTTGACGACGTGCTCGGTATTTAACAGCAAAACAACTCAGTCAAAGCATGGAATGTTAGCTATTATTGAAAAAATCGTCATACTGATATAGGGATGTCGATTTTTTTTAACCCGATCCATCATCTTATGTTCTAGATAAACTCCCAGACAGATATCTGAATAGATCTGAATCTCTGGTTGTTATTGGTAGCCTATATATAGACAGGTTGGAATAAGGCAATGGCCATATAACACAGTACAGAAAATATATAATTAATATGTAGCAAAGTAGATATTCGGCATATGTGTAGAATAAATCAAATCACAAATGGGTATTTTGGGGTAAATTAACCCATAAGCATGTCCTCTAAGTAGAATAAGAGTTACGAATTGATTGATACAGAGAGAGGCTTTACCTTAACCAGTATAGACGTTTGAGGCGTGGTTCTCTCGTGCGCTGTAATGGGTCTTATATATCGAGGGCTTATAACCACACTTGCCCATGTCCATTTGTGGCTTTTTTACCCACCCTGGGGTCCAATGAACACAAGACACCAGCATTATTTTGGACAACATTTTTGTAACACAAATCTAAAGATGACTAATAATTGACATAATCATTTTAAAGATTTATAGATACAACTTTTGGATTTCTTTTTTTCAAAATGTCTCTTTTGAACATATAGTTTTAAACTCTAGATATGATACTCTGTTGGAAACTGACGACACATCACAGCGTACACAGCATGGTTGTGTTCTACCCTGAGGACGACGAGTGATGCTACAGTGACGACATTGGGATATTTGTTACAGTTGCCGGGAGCCTGGGGATAAATATGGACGACAAAAACAGAGCAAATATACAGTATTATTATTTTGTCTATTTCTCGCTGCATGGGCGGTTTGTTACGAACATAAAATAATAATAATTTTCCCGTTAACCATTCAATCAATTAATCAAGCATTCAATAAACCAATCGATCTATCCGCTAAACGATATGATTCCATAGAGGTCTATGCCAGGATGCGAACCCGGGTTCCCGTTATGTTACACCTGTAATCTACAATATCCACTACTTGTGTAGTTCACCTGTCACCAGAACGGACTGGGACCAGACATGTTAAATAGCTCTCACTCGGTTCCTATTTAGCATATATCCTTTAAATGTGTATGGATTGCGTAACCCTTGATCGACTGAATTGGGTTTGTTTCATGTGATACCAGTCTGTGCTTAAACGTATGCTTCCCTTTTGCTGATTGATCTGTCCACCCAGAACACACAAGCAGTGTTATTACGAAAGAGAATAACTTCATTTTACTCAATATTTCGGAATTCGCCACACTGAGTGATTACTTAATTTTTATACGCCCGACATTCGAGGGGATGTTTTTTGTTGTGGGGTCGTCTGTCTGTCCATCCGTTCGTCACCTTTTTCGTTTCAGGTCATTAACTTGACAAGCGCTAATCGAATTCTAATAAAACTTCGTAAGGTTGCTTCATGTGGCAAGATTTTTGATTTTTTTTAAGCAAGATGTCCCATTGTATTACTTTAACATGTGTCTGTCTGTGGCACCCCTTGATGTTAAAGTAAATTGACGACGGGCTTTGGGTGGCGCCACCTACTTGGTACCGTTCATCCTAACGTCCACTTTTTGCTTTCCGATCATTGAATTAAAAAGGTCAAATCAAATTCTAATTAAACAGGGTAGGAGTATCCATATGACCGGATTTTGCATGGAATGTATTTTGGCGCAAAATTGATAGCCATACTGTGACACCACGGCGATAAACCTTCAATCGATTCGGTCTCTGTCGCCAATCATATTCACATAATACCATTAACATATGGCTTTAAACACCAATCTTAAAAACAGGGAACAAACATTATAGCTAATCATCACCTGGGTTAAACTCTGGCGTAGTCATCCGACTCACTTGAGCTCGTGTTAAACAAAAATTGGTAATGTTTTATATCATCTGAATATAATTATCAACGACAAATATTCATTAATTCTGAGTTTCTGAAGTAATTTTGCCAAGAGACAAGAGGCATCGGGGCATAATTATAATGTAAGTCATAAATATAGCCACGACAAATTCTAAAAGGCCTCTTTGTTTGTATTAAGAACAATATGTCTTTTATATCATATTTAACTTGAAGGTTTGTTAGCCGTTGTGTCTTTTGTTAGTAAAAAGAGCCATTAGGACTACGTACAGCAACAACCCTAAATAGACCAATAAGAGCGAGCGTTGCTCTGAAAAAAGTTGACTGGTTTGACTTTAGTTTGCCTCGGTGAACTTTGAGGCAACACGAAGTCAAACTGATGTGGTTGCTCCTTTGTAAATGTGCACACATGCATGATCTCAGATGGTTATATTGATGACCTCGACTAAGAGGACACTAAGTCAACAAATCAGTAAATTAGTCATTCTCACTTTCCCAAAGTATTCGAGGTCTCTGACAGTGCGATCTAGAACATACGTTTCTTGTCTTCAGTTACTGACCACGGCCTACAGGGTAACAGTTCGATTCATGATAACTGTACATCAGTTGCTATGGCAACAACTTGCCAGAGGACGAGTTTAAGTTAAGACTGTTGGTTAATAAATGGAGGAATTTGTGTATTTAGCTTAAGCAAACAGCTGAATTGTTACAATGATGCAAATCATTAGGACATTCTGTTAACAACTGCCGAATGCAGGTTAACCGAAAAGTTAAAATTTAAAATAATTTACGATTTTTTTTTGTTTCATGCGATATCAGCTGATTATAACTCACAAAGTTCAATTCGTTTAAAGCGACCCAGACGACAAAACATAAAACAATGAACGAACTTAGTTCAGAATTGCTGTATTGGAGAGATTTGGCTGAATTAGTTTAGAGGTACTTGCTTCAAATCCACTGTGGTGCGCAATTTAACACGATCTTTGCTTAGGAGTAGAGAAGCTTTCCTCGCTGACAACGTCATCGTGTCAACATTCTATAGGGCTGTCTTCTGGCCTAAACAATCAGGATCCCCCTTTCGGAATGCCTCGTCCACCTATAAGATCTGAAACAAAGCATTAAACGAGCCACAGTTGTACTTGTCGTCGAAGACTTCGGATCTAAGCGTAACACGTCCCTCGCTATATTGGAGTGAGACAAGGCATTCAACTACTGCGACTTTTATTCCCTAGCGAACTGACGTAAACCGTATGAAAACTATCACGTAGAGGTGCCACAAATCACCACCTGTACCTGAATAACGTCTAACCATCTTATTTTCGTTTTTGAAGGAGATCTTTTATAAAAGTGTGGACTGGTCTTATAGAGAAGACAATGGACGTTTCTGCCGTTCTTCTCCTCGTCACGGGTAAGTTCTTTTTTATTATTAAGTTATACCTGGTCATGGAAACATTTTCAATTAGCTACATACAACTGATAATGAAATATAATGAGGCGCCATGTCGCGCGTTGTAATGGGTCAACTCTTCAGTAAACCATGTGCAACTTATTCTCCTATTATATTTTGTTAGGAAGCATTTATTAAACGAGAAATAAACGATAACTTTTGTTGCCATATTTCACCATGTAGTACACTATCTAGAATGGAAAGACTTGGTATGGATAAGAACTTTTTACTTCACTGAAAAAGCGATAAGGTGTTAACTAATACCGAGTCTTTCCATCGTATGTGTACTTCCGACTTCCACATGCGACATAAAAATGCACAATATCGTGACTTGACACATGATGGAATATTACAGGATAAACGTAAAGTTGTGTGATAAATGTTCAACGCTATTTGAAGCTAGATGTTTGTATCGAGATGTCATTTGAGTAATTAATAAAAAAACACGAAACAGTTGTCTTCAATGTAAACTTAAATTTGTTTCGGTGTTTGTCTGAATCTGCTCAAGTTATATACCTCAGTGTCTGCAAGTGGCAGAAAACGTGATGAATTTACGAAAATCGCGCAAATATCAGGGGCATTGTTTCCAAGAAAACAAATGACAATAAAATTAATGCAAAATGGTAAAAAAAAAATACTTAAGCGTAAGGATCTCTTACATACATAAAAGTAGATATGAACAGTACGGACATGGATACACGAAAGCAGCTCTGAGTCTATCAATTGGCCACACTACTGAACGAAAGACAAACGTGTATGTGAAATATTGTTGTAGCAAGGCTGTATAGCACGTCATTGCCATTATTAATCTGAACCCTCATTGAGATAAATGTTGTTATGTCCTGAGAGAAATACTTATCATGCCCAGATACTGCTCGAGGAACACGTGATATACTTGTTTCACCTGTGAAACTGAAAGTCCAGTCTGTTGTGTGTGGCTATGTGAGGGTCGGCAATTGGACCCCCAACACTGTGTACTATAGCCACATGATATCAGGACTTTACAAGTCAGACAATTAGATAATTCAAGCCTGATTATTGTTGTTGAGATGCTGTCGCATCACTGAATATAACACCACCGGATGATTTTGTCTCCTAAACCGATAAAGTCCGATGGATTGGTCGACATTAGCCTATTGCACATACCGTAAAACCGATGAAGTCCGCTAGATTGGTAGACATGAGCCTATTACATATATCGTAAACCCGATAAATTCCGCTGGATCGGTCAGTGTCAGCCTAATGCATATACCGTAAAGCCGATTAAGTTCGATGAAATGGTCATTATGAGACAATTGCCTATACCGTAATACCGTAAAGACCGCTGGATTAGTCAGAAAATTTTGTTGCGGTGTTTTGCTGTGTCAACTAGTCCTTGTTGTCTTATGATATAACTCCTACAAGGTCGTGAACACGTCTCTTATATGGTAACTGCTGACGATGGCTTAATGAAGCCCAAATATTCCGTCAAAAAGTCTACTTTTCCTCAGTGCGGCACAACATTTGCACGATGTTAAGATTATCAGTGGAACAAATGGGTTATTGGAATGTGCTTTGTGTGTTGTGCATTTGTCTCGCTGTGGTCCGGTGTCTTGTGCCACAGTGGTCTGGTTTCGCATGTCATAAGAATGAAATAATGTTCAACACGGCGTAAAACCGGAATCAAACAAACACATTCCTATCGTTAACATGCCGTCGATCCATATTGGATGTGTTTGGTTATTTCGTTGCGAGTTAAGCACGAAATAAGTCATAAGTAATATGTATTTCAGAAAGTAGTTAAATTTTCCGAATCATCGTAGAGACAGACAGGATGTTTATATATATGTTTATAAGCCGATATAATGTAAAATAACTAGTGATTTTGAATAACTTGTAAAACGATCCATGGTTTTGTCTTCTTGATGTGTTTGGATAGCGTGAAGTCGAATATGTGAAGGCAATGCAAAAGCCAGCCGAGTGTTGACACTTTAATTAGTGGAGACCTGCCGTTGTTGTCGCCGCGTGTGTGGATAAATAGTTTGAGCAAGGCTTGGAAAATATACCAACGCCTCTGGAAAACTCCAAAAGTTATGCCTGTCAATAATGTCGGCAAACAGTTCTTTTTTCTTAATAAGGCTAGAGACAAGGTTCTCGCAATATTTGTTAAGTATCTTGTCGAGGAAGCTTGTAGCATGTCGCTAAAGGGAAGGCTGATGTGTCGAAGTTGATCTAAGTGTTCACTGTTTTCCGCACAATTACAAACAAAACAGTGTCATTGTCAACCACTCTGTAGGCCCTTATATTAGCTCTCAGTCTTTGTTCGGTAAAGGTTTTCTTGACGGGAACAATGGTAGTGACACTGATGGAACAATCCTAATGTAACTATGTTAGGTCAGCTAGTCCAACTAGACAATGCCCGCCAGGTGAACAAACTTAGTCAAGGATAAGCAGACCTGATAAAATTGATTCTGGTTGAATTTTGGAAACATTCCCCGAATTTGGATTAATGTAGATTTGTTAGAAGTCTCAGTAAACGTAAAGATGGCTCGTCCACGGGAAGCATTAACCTCTCGTGACCTTCTGAAAGCCGCGCTTATATAGCATTGTAACAACATTAGCAATAGATTGACCTTGTCCAAAAACAACTCTTCAACAAACATGTTGGCAGAATGCACTGGAATTCCTGAATAATATTCTCTCCTATTTGTTCGCATGTGTATGTCAAACAAGTTTTTGTAACTGCATATCAACTAGAACCGACGAAACTACCTTGGGAAATTGACAACTGATATAAAGTAGATATATCAAGGACTTTACGAGGATGTCGGGTTTAACTTTACATCAGACGTGATCTTAGTAACGACTTCGCGATCTCTTCTTAGGTATGAGCAGTCATATCGGATTTTTCTGGACTGTATAACCGGTACGATCAATCTGCATTCTCCTCAGTGAACAAACTGCGATGCCATTTTTTAGTCACTTGACTTTGGTTTGACTGGAATTGACCAGTACATTTCTTTGAAAATTCAATATATTTCATTTATTGAAACAACCATTTTGTCAACAACACCAGACAGACTTGCTTTATGACAGAAATCTAACTGTGCTCCCAGATTAAGCTAATGTCCAGTAGTTTAATTGGTTCTCAATAATTAGCTACCTCTGGGAAGGAACCGATAATAGGTAATACCGTGACTGTGAATCGCTTCTCTAGAAGGTAATTACCTCGGCATGGCTGCCATGTAACTTACCTTTTACTTCTGGCTTAGGTTAATCCAAGGCATAACACTAAATTTAACCTTAAGCAAATTACTTAAACTATCCCTGAACCAAACACTCAACATTACGTTTTATCTTACTCAAAACCTCTTCCAAAACTTACCCCAAAACTAAAAATGACACCATATCGTACCCGGTGGAGTTACCAGTATTAAGCATTAGATGTAAATATACAGTAAAAATAAACCAAGGTAAATTTATATAACTCTTACGTAACAAACTCTCATATCGGATGAGATGATTTTTTTTACTTTTTTCTTCGAATTTTCTCCCAAAAGAGGGGTAGCTAGCATCATCTGAGTGTGTCACGAAGACCGTAGTGTTGTATTTGACTTGGGTGTAAAGTCAACTAACAAACATCTTCATCGGATGAAGTTACGTCATTTTGGTGTGAAGAAGGCTGCGTATCAATGCCAATAAGAGTATGTAGGGAGTCAGCGTGTGGTCATTGTGGACATTCATCAGTCATCCGTTAATGTAAGCGAGTAACCTGAAAGATAGAACCTGTCAGGGCTTACACTGGCTTAGGTAAACAGCCAAAGTGTATCCAAGTGTCTGACTGCCAGCTCAGATCGATGCTTTCACGGAGAGCCGCGCTTCAAATCGGACATTTCATAGCCTCGGATTAAAGTAGGCAATAATTTCAGGGCGGAGGTTGCCGGACACTTCTGACCAGTTCTCCATTTTTGACATGTTTTATAAATCCCTTTTATCCAAAGCCTCGCTCTCAGGAATCCGTAATATCAAAGATGACATAGTTTGAAATATTTGGGGTTTAGATGTTCAGTTGTCTCGAGGTTTTGTTCATATTTTCCGCCTCCTTGCATAAGCAGACGACTTGACCAATATACATGGTCAGCCGATTTCCGCCAAGTCTCGCGCATTTGTAATAATGGCGGCACTTCCTGTGTGCTTTGTAGACAATTTTGTCCATCTTTCTGGCATAATATTTAAGTTTGTTTTTAAAGCGAGGATATCCACACAAACGTGTCGTGTCTGAATTGCTTTTTGCTTACTTTTTTTGTTTTGAACTCTAACATTTTCGACGAGACATAAGGAAGCAGCAGAAAGGAAAATATTGCGACCTGAACGGATGAATGGGAATAGTAAACAAAGAATAGAAGCGTTTAGCTGGTTTAACATTTCGCCTCTCTGCTGTAAAACGCACAAGGAAAGAATGCAATGCATGTAAACAACTCAAATACTTAACAATACATAATATAGAGGTTCTGTATAACAGCTGCCTTTTTACACATAGAAGAAACACTAACCAAACCCTTCCCAGATCACGGTACGCTGCTTAATTATTCACATTATTTTATAGTTGTGCAAATTGGCACATTCCAACTCGCTTTTTTCAGTAAATCTTATGAAAGTGAGGTTAGGGCTCAGTCAGCAAAATACTGCCATGATTTCACCCACAATGGTGAAATACCGCTCAAAGCAACAACTGAAAAAACATTTGCAAGACACGGAATATTTTGCTATTATTAGTTTCATGGTTGTATGTTTTAACTCGTATGCTATGTACAAATCAGTTGTGTAATCTCTATAAGGATTTGACGTGGAACACTTGTCGACCTTAAATAGCTCCAGAGCATGAACTATTTTGATAAAAATACTCAAATGTGCTTGCGTTGTGCTGTTATGGGTTTGAAGGAAAATATAACTAAGGAGTGCAAACGGTAACATTTATTTTATTTTGCTAAAACATTTAAAATATAATGAAGAATTCCCAATAATCCTTACAGGGCCAGAATATTCTTGATATTGTGTAGATTTTCATTTTAACAGCCATGTCAGTTTGACATATACACCAATATGCGTGTATGCACTCGCCAGCACGCTTCGCCAGACATTATATTGCCGAATCCACTCAACAAATTGATATCAATATCAGCAACGAATTGTTAACAATATTGTTTTGTTTTTGGGTTGTTGTTTTTTTGTCTGTGTGTGTTGTTAACAAGACATGGATATATTATGGCGATAAAAAGTCCCATCGATTTCAACACATATTGTCCAATCTATTTCTAGGTGTTCATTGATTTTGTCCACAGCACGCTGTTTGACTTCCTGCATTCCGCGGGCAGGTCGGTAATCTGTGTGAACAGTGTTACATCACGATAATCACGTCCTTGCCGCCTCGTGAGTGGTTGGGGGGCGCTTCCGGTCACCCAAAGGGCAACGCAATGCCGATCCATTGCGATGTCCCTGTCTGTCCACACGTCGTCCTATTTCCGTTTTTATAACGTTAAATTAAACCCAATCGACTGATCAATCTCGCGAGATTTTCGTCAATGTGCGATCACCTCAATCTGCGCTGTACATTCAAAGATCTCCAGATAAAATCAGCTGGGACAATAATGAGATATTCTTCAAGCGTCCGGCAGAGAAAACTCGTAAGTGAATAATTATTCGCACGTCGCTAAAAGAAGTAATTTTAAGCCTTGTAATTTCGCAATTATCATTCTGATCAAAATTCTATCTAAATAACTCCCATTAATGTGTTGTCTCATTTAGGCCTGACTGAAGCCTATAGAAAAAATTGCCTTCAATACGCCAGGATATGTTTATAAAACGTTGTTGTTTTCACTGTTACCAAAACAGGGCCACATCGCTAACAACTGCCCACCAGCGAAATGCGCTGCATATGTCGTTACCAAGAATTGGTTTTCAACCCAATGATTGGTCATCTGAACAGCAAATCAAACTGATATCTTTTTTTTTTTCGAAATGTAATTTTTTTTTCTGAGTTGATACGCAGTTACCCGGGGTAAGCAGTTTGCAGTGAGCTTGGTGGTATTTCGGGCTGGGTGTTACTTCAATGAAAAAGTTGTGTCGAGCCGAACCCCGTCAGAAAGGTCCTCACATGTTCCAAGTGTATGTATGTACATCGCTGAGACAACTTGTAATAAAAAGCTACCAGTCCTGCTTGCGTCACAGTTCGGTGTTTTCTTTTTAACTTTCTTCGCGCATTTGTTAACATGTTTATTTATTTTTAAACATAGGCTACATTTAAAAGCAAATAGAAATTCATTAAATATTGTTGAGGTTTTATCTTGAAGCATAATGCAAGCGTAGCGTAAATACCAACAATCCACTCTTCATTTTATACATGCAGAATAGTCAAATATGTTGAAGAACGCTACACATTCTTTGCTTTTCGCTGTAAGACATCAGCGGTTTTCCGGAGTGCACATAACTTGATGGTCTGAGCAGTGTATGTCTATATGCGGTGAACTTAGGTTGCATTTATTGATTTTGAAGAATATATATATACGATTGCATTTCCATTGACTTGGGGTACACGTGGCCTTGTGGTGCTTCGATCCCGCGCTCAAACTTAAGAAGAGTGTCGTGTAAATATGGGCATGTTAACGTTGCGTGAAACGTTAACTCAAACCACAAACCGCGACACACGGGCGGTTTGCTGAAGGTTGCCGAATTTGTCGCGTAAAGTGTTTTTTAATATCTGCAGAATGTTTCACTATGTGGATTGTAGACGCTGACATAAGCAGGTGGGCTTAACTCTGTCTACCTGAACGGCTTGCCTTACTTTCGCCCTGAGCCGCTCGTTGTGCAGACACAACACCATATAGACATATTGGTTAACGGCGGATTTGGGAGCTCGGTAGAGATAATCCGTGGCTTCGAGGGGATTTGGATTTGGAAGTGCAACAACAGTGTGCTCTTGTTAAGTAAATTAGTGGACAGGGCATGGAGACACCTGCCACACGGAAATTTTTCACTTGAAACTAGCAAAAGCCCCACAAAATAAACGAATTGATCATGTTCTTAATGTAACATCATGGTTTCTAATCGATGAAAATAGCACCCACATTTTTTACAATTCACAAGTATCATATATAACTATCGGTGACGTTGATTTATGAAGTTGAACAAATTTATACATTCTACGCATGTTCTTGTTGTATATTCTGTAAAAATATAACTCGTACACCGAGTGGGGGGGGGGGGG
>JAVFBX010229927.1:0-10889 GCA_034783855.1 Mopalia kennerleyi | reverse complement strand
GTCCTCCTGGACCAACCATCTTACAATGTCCATTTGTCCTCCTGAACCAACCATCTTATAATGTCCATTAGTCCTCCTGAACCAACCATCTCACAATGTCCATTCGTCCTCCTGGACCAACCATCTTACAATGTCCATTCGTCCTCCTGGACCAACCATCTTACAATGTCCAATCGTCCTCCTGGACCAACCATCTTACAATGTCCATTTGTCCTCCTGAACCAACCATCTTACAATGTCCATTCGTCCTCCTGAACCAACCATCTCACAATGTCCATTCGTCCTCCTGAACCAACCATTTTACAATGTCCAATCGTCCTCCTGGACCAACCATCTTACAATGTCCATTCGTCCTCCTGGACCAACCATCTTACAATGTCCATTCGTCCTCCTGAACCGATCATCTTACACCGTCCATTCGTCCTCCTGAAACAACTATCTTACAATGTCCAATCGACCTCCTGAACCAACTATCTTACAATGTTCATTCGTCCTCCTGAACCAACTATCTTACAATGTCCATTTGTCCTCCTGAACCAACCATCTCACAATGTCCATTCGTCCTCCTGAACCAACCATTTTACAATGTCCATTCGTCCTCCTGAACCGATCATCTTACAATGTCCAATCGTCCTCCTGAACCAACCATCTTACAATGTCCATTCGTCCTCCTGAACCGATCATCTTACAATGTCCATTCGTCCTCCTGAACGAACCATCTTACAATGTCCATTCGTCCTCCTGAACCAACTATCTTACAATGTTCATTCGTCCTCCTGAACCAACTATCTTACAATGTTCATTCGTCCTCCTGAACCAATCATCTTACAATGTCCAATCGCCCTCCTGAACCAACTATCTTACAATGTTCATTCGTCCTCCTGAACCAATCATCTTACAATGTCCATTCGTCCTCCTGAACCAACCATCTTACAATGTTCATTCGTCCTCCTGAACCAACTATCTTGCAATGTTCATTCGTCCTCCTGAACCAATCATCTTACAATATCCAATCGCCCTCCTGAACCAACTATCTTACAATGTTCATTCGGCCTCCTGAACCAATCATCTTACAATGTCCATTCGTCCTCCTGAACCAACCATCTCACAATGTCCATTCGTCATCCTGAACCAACCATCTTATAATGTCCATTCGTCCTCCTAAACCAATGATCTCACTATCTCCAATCGTTCTCCTGGACAATCATCTTATAATGTCCAATCGCCCTCCTGAGCAAATCGTCTCATAATGTCTAATCGTCCTCCTGGACCAATCGTCTCATAATGTCCAATCGTCCTCCTGGACCAATTATCTCATGCTGTCCAATCGTCCTCCTGGACCAATCATCTCATAATGTTCAATCGTCCTCCTGGCCCAACCATAGCGCAATGTTCAATCGTCTTCCTGGACCAATCATCTCACAATGTCCAAATCAAAACTATTATATCTAATTGTCTGCGCCAGAAATACTCAAAACTGGTCAAACTTGGAATTGCACTTCTAGTCTAGTCAATAGGACACATGACCCACCACAAATTGCAACCTAATTCTTTTCTTCACAATGCTTTTCAATAAGGTGTCTGGAGTAACAAATTAAAAATGCACTCGCAAGCAACTCGGAGAAATATACCTAATTTGCATAAATCCAATATGGCCGCCCATATTCCGAAGAAAAGTCATTCTGACAATAAACCAAGTATTAAGCAAACTATTTCAATGGTTTTAAAATTTAAAATAGATTTATTGAGCAAGGAAAACATAATATAGAAGACTTATATTTTTTACATAACACATTTTGTTATTGTAGAAAACCAATATGGCTGCCCAAAGTCTGTGAAATGGCCTGTTTACACATACTTTTAGATGCATTTCCCTTATAAAGTGAATTTTTGTCAACTTTATTATAAGATAAAATATTGGTGGTTTACAAAGTGGCAGGACAATGTAATGAATTAAAACATTGCTTCTCTAAAATGAGTTACACCCATTAAACAACACATGTGTAAACGCTAAGCTGGTCAATGTATGTATCACTATCATACATCATGCAACAAAATCACCTTGCATAAAACTGTATCTAATAAACATGTAAAACTCAATGTAAACAGATTAATATATGTGGGCTTCGGCAATGTGCAGAAAGAAAATCTTATCAACAGTGGTACTAGCTATGGAGACCTGTGGTCCTATCATATTAGGACAATGGGTGACCCCTTAACACATTACTGGAATACTTAAGAAAAAATTGATAGGGGTTTATTTAAAAAATATATTTACATCTAAATAAACCTTACCTTACAGGTGTTCTCCGGTCACCATTAAATGTTACCGAAGCGTGATTCATTAGGAGATTTTTGCCTTCAAAGTTTGGAACCAAGTGCCGGCATTGTTGAAGCGTCAATTTTCGTCACTTGATTCATTACGCTTAATTTGATGATTTTCGGCTGGATGGCGTTTCGTCAACATTTAATGCCGATCAGAGAACACTGCTAAAGAAAAGTTTATTTAGATAACAATATTTTTCTCGAATAATTCCCAATGATTTTGTTAGCCTCCGCTCTTAAGGCATTAGGTTGCCCATCTTGGCCTGATATAACAGGACTATAGGTCTCCATAGCTACAGTAGTACCTGTTAATAACGAAGCTCCATCAACAGGAAATTTTCAAACATTATGACATTCGAGAAGCAATATGAAAATGGTCTACACATATCCCTATATTGCCAGGCCTTCTGCCTTGGCAGAACACTTTGATTTTGATAAAGAGGTGTTCTCTAAATGGGATGTTTCAATAATATTCAAAAGAATTGTCTTGGTCTAAAGCTGAGATATTGGCACGCACATCTCGACAATCTCCACATTCTAGAGAACTGTCAAGATCGGCTTTGAGACAGTATCACTGAATTGTTGAATTGTCCTCTTTTATAGGAGCATCTAAGCACCTTCAAGCCATGATTTTGGTGCCTCATCTCAATCTGTCATTTTTGGCATTTAGTTGGATCCAGACACTTTCCAACCCCATTCAGTGGGTGTTAGGTCAAAACATCTTCAGGTCTGTACTTTGTGGTACACTCTGAAGTTATGATACCGGGCTGCCACAGATGTGGGGGGCAGTGGCTGAGGCTGAACCAAGTGCTTAGGCAGACACCCGTCCCCCCGTCCAAATGGACACCCTGAAGGGAACAATTGCCTCATTTGGACCTGTTTAAAGAAACTTTAACATGCAGGAGATAGTGATGGAACCGATTTTCTGGACAATTTCTGGTCGAGGGTGTCTCCGTTTTGGTTTGCACTATATGGTCTCACCAGGGCACTGTCCTGTCTGTAGCAATCTGTTCAGGTATAGCCATTCGGTTATTGAATACTTCCGCCTTGAGCTTTAAGTTGTTACTTCAAAGCAATCTTCCATCATCCTGTTAAGCAAACACTGGAACAAAACGGCTACCAGATTAGACATGATACAGGTGATGCTGAGGTACTTATGGCTTGAACAACTGTCCAAAGCGCATCAAATGTCAATACAGTGTTTGTGGACAATGATACTGACCTGCTGGTTCTACTTTGCTCCCTTGCGCCTCTCGACTCCAATGGATTTGAGTTCAGACCAGTTACCACGATTTTGGAACATAAAGCTCACCAAACAAATTCTAGGTGCACATATCTGTGAAAACATCCTTTCTGTCCAGTGTCCATGCTGTGTTAAATTACTGGATGGCTACACCTGAACAGATTGCTAAAGCTAGGGACGAAGCTGTTCTAAGTCAATGCAAGCCAAACTAATTCCGAAACACCCTCGACCAATTTAGCCTTCAAAAAATCTGGCCGTGGCTTAGTGGTAGCTTGTGTGCTTCCTGATCGTACTCCAATTTCTACAATCTACTCCTCCGTAATACGGCAAGAAACAGTATGGAGTGGACAATCCAATGTGTACGACGCTAAACCCCAATAAAATTTTTAAAAAAACACACACAAATTCTGCGAGAAAGTCGGTACCAGCACATCCAGTGTTCAGCCTCAGGCATTGCCCCCTACAGCTGCAGCCCGGTAACATAGCTTTAGAGCGTACCACCAAGTACAGACATGAAGAGGTTTTGACCTTCCACCCATTGGGTTGGTTTGGAAAGTGTCTGGTTCCAACTTGATGCCAATAATGACAGAGATCTGGCACCTAAAGCCTTGCTAGAAGTTAGTAGATGCTCCTGTAAGACGGGTTGTTCAACGTTAAGGTGCTCCTGTCGCAAAACCAATATTGACTGTATTCCCGGTTAGCGGATATGTCGAAGCGTGCAGGCTAATATCTCAGCTTTAAAGCAAGAAGATTCGATGGATGATTAGTGAAACCTCTGATTAAAGGACATCTCTATATCCAAGTCAACGTGTTCTTATAAGGCAGAAGGCCTGACAATATAGGTATACGTGTAGACCATTTTATTGCTTCTCGAATGTCATAACGTTTGAAAATTTCCTGGTGATGGAGTTTCGTTATTGACAGGTACCATTGTACCTATGGATATCTATATCCTGCTTTAACATGAATCACCTTTCGTCTACATTTAATGGTGATCGGAGAACACCTCTTTCAAAAATAAACCCGATAAAGTTGTTTTATTTTACGTATTCCAGTAATGGGGGGCACCCATTGTCCTATTATGATAGGAGCACAGGTCTTCATAGTAAGTACCATTGTTGATAAGATTATCTTTATGAACATTGATGAAGCCCACAGATATTAATATGTTTGCAATTAGTAGTATATGTTTAATAGATATAGTTTATGCAAGATGATTTTGTTGCATGACGTGTGATAGCTGTGATTGACCAGGTTAGCGTTTCCAATCGACTCTTAAATGGGTGCAACTCTTTTCAGAGAAGTATTGATTTGATTCATTACATTGTCTGCCAGTATGTTAAACACCAATAATTTATCCTAAAATAAAGTGGATAAATATTCATTTTATACGGGTAATGCATCTAAAAGATGATGAAAACAGGCCCTTTCACAAACTTTGGGCAGCCATATTGGCTTTCTACAATTAAAGATTGTGTTAATGTAAAAAGCATAAGTATTGTATAATGTTTTCCTTTGTCAATAAATTTATTTCAAAATTTAAAACCACCAAAATAATCTGCTTAATATTTGTTATATGGGCAAAATGATTTTCATTTGGAATATCGGCGGCCATATTGGATTTATGCATATTACCCCATGTTGCCTTCGGGTGCATTTTTAATATGTTGTTCCAGAGACCTCATTGAAATGCATTGTGAAGAAAACAATTCTGCTGCAATTTGTGGCGGGTTCGGCCTCCAAATCACCTAGATTGACTGGACTAACCGGTCTACAGTTGAAATAAGCCCATGCGCGGATCCAAGGGGGTCGGGGGTGTCGTAAGAAAAATAATTAAGAAGGCGAAAATATGTTAGTCAGAAAAAACATTTTCTCGTCATTCTATGGTACATCTGCATTGTAAATGCTATTTGTATATACATGTATACTGCAAGACTTAATTGACGTGACCTCCGCAAACCCGACATTATAACTCAAGGTGACGCTATTCACATGTCGGCAATCGTGTGCGTGTAGATTACGTACACAAAAGGATCCCGAAGCAGTCTCCGCAATAGGTTCCGTATTTGATTAAAAGCTTCGCTGATATATACAAGTGGCTAATTGGTCTCCAAGAAGCCCCATGTTATGCAGTGTTGTACATCAAATTGATTCGGTTGCGTCCAGCGAATTACAGCTGTAAGAATACACACAACCTGACGAAAACAGAGCATGATGCAATGTTTATGAAAATCCGTATTATCAAATGGGCCTAGATTGACATTCTATTTTTTTTTTGGACAAACTATAAACATTCACACATATGTCAAAGGAAAATGTTTTCCGTAAATTAAAGGGCAGCCCCGTTTTGGAAATAGCATAGGACGTCCCCCGAAAACTGGGGTGGCACCAATAATGATCGTGTCCCTCTTCGCCGATTTCACAAAAAATTTGGCGTTAATCAATGTGGGTGTGTGTCTGTCTACTAAGTGATATATGCCGAAAATGTCCAAGAGCGCGCCTGCGGATAAGAAGGAATCGAGAGCTTCCTGGGCCTATGCGGCCCCTGGACCCTCGCCACATTGCGCTGTGATAGTGTGCCATACAGTCATTCTATAAAGACAGACAATCTCTATCAGAGCCTGACTATGGGTTCATAGCCTTTTATAAGGAAATACATGTCCTTTATACTTGGGGGAACTCTATCGACGTCCTCTATAGCTCAGTCGGTAAAGTATTGGCCCTGTAAAGCCAAGGTCTCAACCCGCCGTACTTGCAAGGCCGTGCTGTCTACTTGCAAAAGGTGGGCAAAACTTAGGGATCCGTACGTGGTGAGTACCGCCTCAGTACGGATTTGGAAGCACGCACACACGCCGTAGCACTTTTAATGAACGAGGAACATTCGCTGCGTTCGTGCTGGGTTCGGGCTACGGATTCACCCCAGTACGGGTGACGCGCGTGTCCTCTACAGCCAGAGCGCACAACGCACTGACTACTGTCACTTGCTCTACGCACGTGAAAAGTGCGTGGTCCGTGACTACTCGACACTTCCCTAGTGCAACTCTCAAATGAGCACGCAGAACTTACGTTGGCCGTACCGAGTAAGCACGTGCTCCGCACTTATAACGCACTGATTTCTGCAGTATATATCAAATCCGAGCTGACGGACGTGTGCCAATATTTCGTCTCCAAGATATTGGTCTACTTTTTATACGTTTTCTACGTATGAACCGGAGTCTGCTGTGGAACGGGCCGCATCTTGAGGCAGCTGGGACACACACACCCACACACCCCCGACATCGGGCAGAAAAACTCACGTTCATCGCACTTACAAGTAAGGACAGCGTACGTGAGCAGCACGTGTAAGTACGGCCTCCGTACGATAACGTGTCAATCGCACGAAGAGCGTACCTTGTAAGCACGTACAACTCACTTATTATGCGCGCGAAGTACGATGCACGCAAACGCTCACGGCCAGGAGTGGCGTGTTGGCGACGTAATTACACCTTGCGCAACCGTGCCAGTTGCGTGCGTTCACGTACTCCCTCCCTGCTCTTGCCACTCCCTCCCCACGTTTTCCGAAAAACGTAGCGGCCGTGGCCTCCCCCAAAAACGCACGGACTAAAAACACGCACTGTGGGTTTTGACCCAGGCTTTAGCTAAACGTCCAGGGTTCTATCACCGGTGGAGACATGTCAAATTTTCTTTCTCTGCATTGATAAAAAAAAAAATATATATTTAAGTTAACCTTTAAGTGAACTGTATAACGAGCTATACCCTAATTGTAGGTCTATATAAGTTACCATACCATATACATAAGACTACATATAGATAAGTTTTTGAGAGTAAATTTCAAAAACTTATCATATGAGTTTTCACCAAAAATAATGCTGTAATATAAGTTAAAGAAGCCTCCAAATTTCCATAAAAATTTCAAGCTTTATTTATTGGTCCTTTTAAAGTCTTAAAATGGCTGAGATGTCTTCTCCGGCCATGGAGAAATCTAGAGCTTCCAGGGGCCTAGGTGTACCCTGCACCCTCGCCTTGATTGGCTGTGATAGTCGGCGCCCCCCTTTCTGAAAATGCTGGATCCGCCCCTGAAGCCACCCCCCCCCCCCCCCCCTCCGCCCAAGTTTAGCTTGTCTTCGTTTTTAGATAGAAATAATGCAGAATTAAAAAAAAAAAAGGTGCATTTTCGGTGTATTGCTAAGAACGATATCAATCGACCTTTTTGTCTGCCTAACGTTAGGAAATCGTAAAAAAAACACCCCACATTATATCTTTAGAAAATATTTTGAACAAATATAGGCTGACCTTTTAAGAAAAAAATGGCTTTTGGTTTAAAACTACGATGTCCTCTTTAAAATGAGTTAGTTTGGGAGTCCCTAGAAATGAACCGTTTTTTGAGAAATAAGCAAGTCACTGTGTAGAATCTGTCTCTCCGATTACCATGTATAGGTCTGGAGATAGGCGATATAACTCAGTCTATATTTAATACACATGCTACTTCATTTACCACTGAGTACGACGTTAAACACCAATCAAACAAACAAACAATCATTCACCACTGGAATTAACCACCGCATGTGACAGAAACATTTTAATCAGGTGATGGTAGCAACTAGCATGTAAGGGGGCTATAAATAGTTTATATTTTATATTATATTAATATATTTTATTATTTCGCAACAGCTATAATAATATCCAGATATGTTACAACAATGTATGTGTATATGACTCATTGAAATGGAATGCTGCGACGTAAATTCCCAGGTCATTCATTGTCTGATGATAGCTCTTTCCGTCAACTTAGTAGCTAAGATATAAATAGCATTAAATGGTAAACAACGGAGTCGTCTCGGAGGCATAAATCTAATTATAGAAAAGAGCTGTTAAAGCAAATTAGGACATGTTTGATAAGCGGATCCGAAGCGTAACTGAGAAATTTCCCAAGGGGAATTTTCTTACAATAATTCATAATCTATATATATATCAAAATTCTATTAAATCACGAATTCTGAAAATACACTGTTAACTTACTCGAATAGCGGTACTTAAATTTCTGTACTTAAGGTCATAACTCTCTTATCCTGGTAGTTATATCGCTTTCTTAAGGTTACATCACTTTCGTGGCGTTAGTTTTATCGCTGTGCCTTAATTTATATCACTCGTAAAGCAGTAATTACATGGCTGTGCTTAAGGTTATATCACTCGTATAGCGATACTTTTATTGTTGTACTTAAGGTTAGATCACTCATAATTCGTTATTTATATCGCTGTGCTTAATGTAAATCACTCGAATAGCCATACTTCTATCGCTGTACTTAAAATTATATCACTCGTCTAGCGGTTCTTATATCGCTACACTTAAGGTTATGTAACTCGTATCGCGATAAATACTGTCTCCAAGTTACATCACTCGTGTCGCGGGAGTTATATCGCTGTGCTTAACGTTAGAACACTCGTATTCTGATTTTTATATTGCTACACTTAAGGTTATGTAACTCGTATCGCGATAAATACTGTTTCAGTATTTCAAGATATCCTTCGTTATATCGTTTTGCTTAAGGTTAGATCACTCGTATCACGGTAGTTATATCGTTGTGGTTAAGGTTATACCACTCGCATCACGGTAGTTGTATTTCAGTTCTTACGGTTATATCGTTTGTATCGCGGTAGTTATATCGATGTGCACTCGTGTCACGGTGGCTATGTCGCTGTACTAAAAGTTATGTAACTCGCATCGATGTAAATACTGTCTCAGTAGTGCAGGTTATCACTCGTATCGCGGTAGTTATATCGCTATGCTCAAAGTTATAAACCTCGTATTGCGCTTTCTAGGCTGTACTTAGGGTTATGTAAATCGTATCGCCGTAAATACTGTCTCAGTACTGCAGGCTATAACTCGTATCGCGCTTGTTATATCGCTGTACTTAAGGTTTTACACATTTTAACTCTATATATTGATTGCCTTTAAATAACTTCCTTTAACTGCACTATCTAGCTGTATATTTCTTTCTATTAAGGGATATAACAAGTTCTTTGTAGAGCTTTACTCCCGCCAAATTTACGAATTATGTTGATATAAAGCTTTGTTATATATTTTCTATTTGGTCAATAAATCAATCAATCAATCAATGTCCGGAGTGTACATCACCGTTTACATGTAATATGACGCCATTTGATTACTGATATTTGTCCAAGGTGACTACATCGATACTGTATACCTTTTGTTGTTTCACAAATAGGTAAAAGTGTATTATGGTTCGACTGGTAATTATGATTTCAGCCGGATTCCCCTTAATTGCTGAAGTTAGTTTAGTCCACTGTTTCGTGCATTTTTTTTCCGCCAATCAAATTACCACAAACAAAAAAAACTGCATAAGAATGCCCCTTAACACATTATTTGAGGATATATCTGTGTTGAGTTTAGGTTCATATCGCTGCGTGGTAAACGCTCATTGGGCGCAAACAGGGCACTCTTTACGCTTATGTGCCCCTGCTAAAAATGTGTGTATTGGTAACGTTAGTTAAAGTAAAATAATACACATATGATCTGAGATGTATCATATCGTAAGTATCCAACTGAACAAGCTATCGGTGTTGTTGTTGCTAATATACGCATCCTCTTTTCTATTGGCTCTATATATCTATTCAAGGAACTGTTTATTTTCATTCCTAGACATATCAGAATTATTATTTATCTCATCGCCCTATATAATTGGAAAGGTTTGTCTGTTTGTTTGATTGATTGAGGTTAAATGCTGTGCTTAAGATTATTTCACTAACATTACTGAGTGCCAGCCCCATGAGCGAAGGAAACCGTCATCGACGCCACCAGCAACAAACAAAGACGGGACAAATATAGGACAATCAAACATGCTGCGCCTTAGCCCTTAGAACCCTAAGGCAAAAGGACGCTCCTTCCCAGCCCTCCACCTATTGTAAAGGCCATAGACAGCTAAAGATTTAGCTGTTAACGAGCGAAGAGGAAAAGTGTCCTACAAAACTAATGTCGGAGTTGAAAGCCCAGTCCATTCCGTCTTCCTATCCGGGGGCTAACACTTCATCAAGAGCTGTGCATTGTTACTGCAGCCTAGCGCCGAACATGTATTCTTTGATAAATTCTTTTTTATAACACTCTCAGCCAATTCTACACAATCGATAACAAATCTATTAGGATGATGCACCCACAAAACACAACTGTATATTTTTATCTACTGCCAAGATTTGTAATTATCTAATAAAAACACATTGGCAGGCCTTGCAGAATACTCTCCCGGCTTCCTCAGTCGATCGTAAGAGGCGAGAAAAGAGGAGCTTTCTGTTGCCCTGGTGTTCT
>JAVFBX010229916.1:0-10889 GCA_034783855.1 Mopalia kennerleyi | reverse complement strand
AAAACCGTAGCTGTAGCGGTTACCGAGATTCGCGAGTTCAAAAATCGGTGGAATAATAATAATAAACAGAACAGGAAGAATAGTCTTAATCCTAATAATTAGCAGTTCTAAACAAAATATTTACAATGTTTAAATCCAAACTGAAGCCGTAAATATATTGACATGTAACTTTTTTTAACACTTATGTTACCTCTGCGAAGGACTTGTTCGACAACACTGTCATCAAACTCTTTTAACGGCTCTGTGTGTATAAATGATTGTAAATAACTATAGTTGACAGTGTTAAACGCAGTGTATATAATTGTTAGATGATAAATGAAACCTTTACTGTATTTGTAATTTTCAACACTTTTGATGTCCTTTTCAGTTCAGTTTATTTTTCTTTCTTATGTTGAATGCCAGGGATGCTATACTGGTTGCAATTATCCTTCATTAATAATATGTGGTATATATAAAATGAAAACAGTTTCACGCCACCGTGTAGCTGAATACCGATGAATCGGTTGTAAAACACGAATCAGTCAATCAATCAATCAATAAATCTACAACAAAAATGGAAAAGTTTTTCCCCGGATGATGGATGAGGATCGAACACATCACTTTCAGACAACTTCTTGGTTACAGTGATGAGGATAATAACGCGATGCGTCCTTCGCTATTTGATAGTCCATAGGCTTTGGACTACATTGTTCTAATAGGAAAGTAATCCACGTAATAATATTTTACTGGGCCACAAAAAGGTAACCCAAAATTATATATTTTGTTGCTATGTGGCAAGTGTGCACCTGTTTGAATTTCTACCTAGAGGGACAAACAGACAAAAGTGTGTATCCGCGGTAACAATATTTTGAATCCGTTTAATAACACGTTTTGTATTATTCTACATTGCCTAAATGGCAACTTGGTATTCTATAAATGGCAACCTGTACAGTATTTAATCCCTATTTTCTTGAGACAAAGGGTGAATTTGGAATTCTACACTACCAGCTTTCATAAAATTACAATTTGAAGCTCGGTTTATACACTATATCGCCTGACGCTGTAATACACTATACCCGTTAATTCTACGTTTCCGGTAGACTTCTTCTACAATACGGTTGCGCTCAGGTAGTGATGATAGTTGCCACTGGACTGGTCTAATAAAAAATATTGACGCAATTGACCGGTCTATATGTATACAGCCTCGAAGTGAACTCGCCAGTCTTCTCTTAAATCGAATTCAAGCCTCCGGTAATCTTAGGACAAATAGATATTCTAATTGAATTCTTGTAAGTCTAGATAATCGAGTTCTTGGAAGCTTAGACAATGGCATTCAGCCCTTATAAGATTAGATAATCGAATGCTTAAACGCCCAGACAATGGAACCTAACAAATGTACAGTTCGGAAATCCTGGGACGGCTGGCTTTATATTAAAACATAAAACCATTATTTGCTTGTGGGGAGAATGATTGGAAACAATTTAGCCCAAGCACAACCAAGTATTCTTCGGATGTTTTGCTGCAGTAGGCCTATCCATATAACACAAAAGCCATGTAGCATGATCGCATTGTCTGTTTACTTAGACTCAACCTTTTGGTAATTCTTTCATTTTGATATACCAACATATGTTCTGAATATAAGAACAAACAATAATTCACATCTGTATAGGCCTACTAAACAAAATTAATTATTCCAAGTATAGAAATGGAAGTGTCTATGTATAATTAAGTTTTCACATAATGGAGTAATGCCAACGAGCCCACGGTTAAATATGGATGGGATTCCTCAAAACAGAGCGGGAGCGGAAATCATTAGTCCTCGTTACAGCTCTAAATGTCGGTTGAGTGAAGGAAATCAGACCTGACAAATTGCACACTGTTGTTAAAGCAGACAATTTGTCAGAGGCTGGAAATAAGTAGTGTGCATTCAGGCTGACAGCGTGTAGATGTGTTTAGACGGCATCCTTGCTTCAAGCTCGCATTAACCCGTTATCCTATCTTATCTAACTATCCGATTGCTAATACGAAAGTATAGATGCGAACGACACTAGCAACTCTCGCTTAAATATAGAGCCGTCTGTTTAAGATTGTTTAGGAATTCGCCACGAAGAGAAGGTAATGAAGACACGTTGAAATCAGGAGTGAACAAGGCTAGACTAGCAGTTATAGATAAACCTGTAAGTATTGCGTACAAACGCCTTTTATTTTATATATTTTTTTCTAGAATCTCGATTTATTAAGTCTTCTGGTTTATATTCATTTCCTTTGGGTCGTAGTAACTATGATTAACCGATAAGTGATGCAATTTATTTCCATACTCTTCGCCTAACTACAATTCTTACGTCAGTAAATATGAATATAAGTGAAGAGCGTTTATATAAATGATTTGTGGGCCGTTATATTTGGTTCTTTTGAACTACTCCCATTTAAGTTGCTTTTACATGCTGTGTCCCAAACAAATCATATTCGCAAACATGATTCATAAAAACGATTATTTGACCAGTCATACGAATCAATACAAATACAAATTTTTTTTGATAACTTTTCCATTAAGCATTAATCCTATTTTAGTTACAGCAGTTTTCCTAACACTCACCCAGACTGACGCTCTTGAGTTCACTTTGAAATAATCTGACATTTTGAAATTGTAGACGTTATTTCATAACAACTGTGTAGTTACAACCTATCATTAGCCACCATTGAATGTACAACCACTCTAAGCTCTTGTTATTTACCAATACAAGTATGAACAAGATTATTTATACGGATAGCACATACTTCCAATGCTATACCGTTAGGGTTCAGGGTACAGTTGATCGAAAGAGAATTAGTTGCTAATACATGATTAAATCGCTAATAGTAGATTAGAGATACACCTTCAACATGGTGTGACGTCATCTAATACCAGTTTAAATCTAATAGTTCTAAGAACAACCAGTCTTAGCAATATAATAATAGCGTAATATCCTTAATGGAATGAGTCTCTCAG
Source organism: Mopalia kennerleyi (assembly GCA_034783855.1). NCBI lineage: Eukaryota > Metazoa > Mollusca > Polyplacophora > Chitonida > Mopaliidae > Mopalia > Mopalia kennerleyi. The sequence goes on along the minus strand of JAVFBX010229916.1, from coordinate 7,921 downwards.
CTTATTTTTACTCTGAACTACACACGTGGTCTTGTCTGGTTACATAAAACGTTGCAAGGTTGTTTATCAGTAAGCTGTTTGAGGGTGAATACTTAGACTGAGTTTATAAGAGTATAGACCAACGAACAAGGCTTGTAACATGCGTAATCATTGGTATTACACTTACAGTGACCCCCGTATAAATCCCGGTTGATATTTTACTTACTTTACATCACTTTAATTAAGATATGTTAAACCGGCACTGGTCTGATGTTAGAGGAGTGTCCTCGCATATATTTACACATTATTTCGAGTGTACAGCTACACACTTCATCTGGAAAGGTAGATATTTTGTAAAGAACGATTATTTGTGGATTGTATATAGCTATGTGTAATAGCCAAGAGTAGGCCTACAACTGGATGAGAAGTAACTCAATACTCTATGAATCCCATTGAGATATCGCCCAACACTATAATAACATCTTCCAGACATTAACGTTCTTTATATATACCGCTAGGGACAATAAGGCAATCGCTCTGAGCTATAATGTGTTTCTGTTCCGCTACAAGTTGGCTTCCTCAGCAATTGAGAAAAGGTCAACTTCGCCGTATTAAGCGTGTATTAAATTAGTTACTTATGATCTCCGGCGCAATCATGGAGCGATTTATAGTCTGGCCGATAACTGGAAATGAGTCTGTCTATTTGTCTTATTTATTTCTACCACTACTAAATTATTTAAGTTTTGAAAACTTCTCTTGTTAAGTTACTTCATGCTTAACTCTAGCACACACAATCATCGGAAAGCCATATCTGGGTGGATAGCATCACAACTATGAGACCAAAATCAAGCCTTGTGATTGCAGCAGTCATCGTGGTGCAACAACAAAGAGGGCTTTACCCATGCGGTGTCTCTAGCTATTTTTTCGGCAATTAAAGGCCGAGTGAAAGTAGAACTGACCACAGCTTAGTTATACAGGATGAACCGACGGAAGCTTATTTCTTAATAGAACCTTGTTTACTTCCATATGAACAATACTAAGTTAATTCACGGTTAGGACTGGGTAGAAAGGATAAAACAGAAAATGGATGCGTTCTGATTAATCCATCAAGTATCGAGCGCTTCCATTCCTGTCTGAACATGAACGCAAAGGAAACAAAGTCTCATGAATCGGCCAGATGAAACTGATTAAATCCAATATTGTTCCTGTGTTGATAGCTTCCTATTTTCATAAATCCTCTGACTTGACTGTAAAAACAGACAATATAAAAGCTTTTCATATAGAGAACCGTATGCTGCAGAACAGCCTTTTATGTGCAGCCATTTCCAGAATTGCATCTGTCTGAAGCTTAGAGTGCCGACACGTTGGTAATAATCTCTACACTCAGAGTGAGGAAAGGATGCTACAAAAAGCGTGTACAACATAATTATCTGCCTAAAAAGTGATGGTTTTATATTTGCCTATGGAAAAGTGTTTTTATGTAGACGGCGTCATACAAATATTCACTTCTCAGGAGATATGTATAGTTTGCAATAGGGACTGAGCACCTGGCCATGTACATCCCACAGGACATAACCGCTCTAATAGAGCATGTAGCGAACCCCAGGGGGCATTGCAATTTGATTTAATCAGAGAAAAACACAGTGGATTTTTAGTGTTTTATTACTAAGAATGTAATTACTATAACACCAAACCAATTTTTTGTGTAGTAAAATAACTATTGAAATCAAAATGTGCCTAATTTTTCTCCAAACTTTGGCTTCGAAGACTTTCCGTGAACTTTTTGGTCTGTGAATCGTTATGAAATCATATTAAAATATATCTTTCTGAAACATTTGAAAAAGCCTCGACCCAATTCAATAAAAATCGGGCACCTTTACGAAGTCGAAATTGTACATTTTAAAATGCGACAAATTAAAAGTCTCTAAGTTGAACTGTTTTCGATAAATAAGTGTCTGAAATACGCATTTAAAGATATGCCATAAGAATTTAGTCTACATTTGATATATCAGCCATTATCAGATTGTGCTAAAACACATTTATTTCATTCACCCCTAGCACTACACCTCATTGTAAGACTATAGACTAGTAAACAAAAATAACAACACATCCTGCAACATATAGTCTGGTGTCATAACCCCATTAATCCACAACATCCTGTCAATGATCTGCGCACCAGAAAACTAAGGCTCAAAGCTAACTATTTGGATTAACAATATAGAATTAAATCTTTCACTGTGTTAGAGCTTGAATCACTATTCACTAACGTAAAATTAAAAAAGGAATACAAAAATACAAAAAGCCAAAGGTACCCAACAAGACTAAGAGAGGGGGGACATGGCATAGAAAGAAATATATAAGTTACTACATTTTTCTTTCGAAATTTTATTGGTAAGACAGCACAGTTGATGCGTCATGGTAAGACAGTTAACATGTTGAATAAAAGGAACGAATGCCAAACAAAATCTATCATCTGTTTCAATCTCATATTCTCTTCTCTTTTCAGCACACATCTTTCTCTACCTTTTACCATCTTCGTATCGGCGACCTGAGGTTTTAGCTGTTTCTTCTTCACTTTACTATGGTTGAAGTAGTATGGAATGAATCTTTCTCCAATCTTACCTGGAAGACTGATCTAGAAATACCTGAGGAACCCGATCCTAAGTCCCGTCTAGCTGCCGGACTGGGTAGCTTAGTCTGTGTGGCTATCATTCTATCTAATATCTCACTCTTATCCTCCTTGATATCAAATGGACAATGGAGAAAAGAACCACACAGAGTCATTTTAGCGCACGTGTCGGGTCTGGACGTAGCAGTGGGGACTCTATCGATACCGTTTTTGTTACATTACGTCCTGGTGGGCTATTGGGCATTTGGACGAACAATTTGCGCCATGTGGATGGCTGTCGACCATTTTTTATTGGTTTTAATACAAATATCCTGGTTGATTCTCAGCGTAGACCGTCTGTTATTCGCATTCCGCCCCCAGCAGTACCGCGGTGTAGTAAAACTCTGGGTAGCATTCCTTATGATTTGGATTCCGTGGATTATGAGTTGTGTTATAGCTGGCCCGTTATATTATTTGAGTTTTCAGATCGAATATGTTCCCAGGAGCGAGTGCTATAGCGATTGGCAATTACATTTTTATTTATTGTTTATAGTGTTGACGTTTTTCGTGCCTTTTGGTTTATCTCTGGTGGCACTATTCTTGTGTATCACTGTTGTGCTTCGATCACGCAATGTTACACTTTCACAACCAACGAGTTCCAGCATTAATGCCGACAGAAGTTTAGCAATGAAATCAACCATGATCATGGGATTAACAAATATTTTTTTCCTGGTGATGTGGATGCCATTCTTTGCAATGACGTTAGCAGATATAAAATCAGCGTACAGGAACGATGTTGAAAACTGGGTTATAAGTTTATTATACTGGATAGTATACACTAATTCGGCAGTTAGGCCTCTATTGTGGTTTTTCTTGAAAGATATCAAATATGGCTGTTTAGACCTATTTTTAAGAATTTGTGGACGAAAACGAACTTCTTTGGATCAATGTACTCAAACAAAACGAGAAAAAGAAGTTCGATTCATAGACTTTGATTGCAGTAAATTGAAATCAGCTGATGTGTGAATTACTTTACGTGTCTATGAATGTTTGAGTGTAGATAAATGTAGCAATCGACCGACGTTTAGTGTTTTCCGATCATACTCTTTGTGATATGCCTTCATTACCTATGCACACATTTTTTTGATCTTCGAAACTTCACGGAAATTGTAGTCACTTTAACAATTTGCACATTGTATTGTTTGCACATCACGCTTTCTGTCATTAAATCTGATAATTCCTCTTACAAGCTTAGTGTTGATAAAACAATGTCTTTATTTTTGCAAACGGCACACACTTTGATTATTAACTGATGTTTAAATATTTGGGAAGCAGAGGCCAGAATGCAATTCGACCCCACAGCCAAAAATTCAGCCCAAATCTTTCCCCAAAAAAGATTTATACAGGAGACTTAAACAAAATAAAGAAATATGGTCATGATAAAAAAACCCCTCAAAATTACATCGCTTCCTTTAATGACAACCAATACGATGGTACATTGGATGTTATATGCATAGGTCCCTACTCATTTAAGGACAATTAAGCCAGGAGTATATACAGCATTCTTTGGACTGACGTATGTGACCCGTGTGACTGTGACAGGACTGTTTAACATGTTAGGTTACATTACTATTGAACGCATTCCAACCACAGTATTACATACTCTGGGATAGGAACGTGACCATGAACATTATCTCCTGAACGGAACATGACAAAGAACATTATCCCTTGAACGGAATATTTGTGAATTGGTCGGAATGACAATGTATCATCAATTTTTGTTTTAAATCCTTGTAAATCACTGCAATTGACATCGTTTTATCCAAAATGAAACATTTAATATATTGCCATATTTAAACTTTTTAACACTTATGTATGTCCTTTCCAGTTCAATTTATTCTTATTTTTTATGTGTTTACTGCCGAGGGGGCTACTGATTGTAATTGTACTTCATTGCATAATTGTAGATATAAATACATTCACGCCAGTGTAGCTGAAATACCGCTGAATGTGAGCACTAATCAATCAATCACTCAATCCTATTATTAAACCCATTTTAACGGTCGGTCGATGACAGCATACTAAGGAAGTATATCTACAGAGTAGCAAGTGTTCGTTAAGCAGGTGGGACACATGTAGGTACAGACAATGGTAAATACAGAAAAAAAACTGTAACACATGTGCGATGGGTAACAGTTTGAAAAAGTAAAAAACGATTCTTAAGCAAGTTTCGGCTAAAGAGACGAAAGCTGCCTGTTTATATCATTAGAAGCCTGCCACAAAGATGACTCAAACGTACACCCGGAATGCTACATAAACTTTCTTTCACACAGTTCTCAGTTCCGCGATAATGTCAAACGTCCAAACACGTGGTTGAGACTAGACAGATATAGTAAAACCCAACGCCTCTTCACACTTGTCTAAATGTTCAATCGGGGCTACACCCTTGTATGCAACGAATTAGATCGTACTTTAAGCCGCAAACACATGACACAATACATTATGAAATATTTTATGAACCAACGTCTGCTCTGTTTTGCCTGTTGCTGCGGTGTGAAAGCCAGCATAGTTGGCTGGATCTATGTTTTATGAGGAACAGACCGTATACATCATTCGGACTGTCATACATTTGATTTGGTCGAAAAAGAGAAAAATTTAGTGCAGTTGAAGTTAAATATGCTCACAAGTATCTAGACAGGACGAGCCCATGCGACCAAACTGCTACATCGCTTAAATCTCGATGCCGAAAACACCAGGCCCAAAACAACCGACTATGAGAACAGGGTGCCAGACGTAAGTTGTATTTCTCCAAATATAAACAATCCTTGGACTTGCTGCTATTTAATGTTCGGATTTAATAGTTAGCAGGCCATTTTGACATACATTAAATGGTTTATAATTGACAGGGTTCTAAGAACCACAAGACAAGTTGTCGAGGCTACATTGTAACCGCGTCAAGCCGGTATACTCCCCAGTTAATTGGCCATCTTCTGTGGTTGTGGGGTAAGTTTACGAGGTTTCCTCCTGGTTTTTCACCATATTTAAGCAAGTAACAGTGTGAAATGGAGAATCCGTCGTCGTGTGAGTGAAATACCCTTGAGTTCGACGCTTAACCCCAATGAAACAAACACACGGTCCATGTTTGATCAAGTACACTTTATTCATAGTTCTGCAAGATCAAAGTAGTTCGTCAAGGTATACACAGGGTTTTGAAGCATCTTCCGGTTTGGAGTGAAAATTAACCTGACTACCCTAAATCAAATGTATTTGTTAAGATTACTTTTTATGGGTATTTTTTTTCTCCTAATTTCATAAATAGACCGTATGATATCAGCTTTACAGAAACAAAACTGGGGATAATTCCATCAACTGTAGTATACAGAAGAAAAGTGTGTTTGTATAATTGATTCTATATTATATCAATGATTTAAATAATGTCAGTAGAATCGTTTTTATCCCATATACAAGTTAAATAATATATCCCAAATTAAGCATAGTCCAGATTAGAAACTGCCATTATTATTTTTTATGCGGACAAAAGTCGACACATATTTTTTTTCTCCAATATTGATACTAGTATATATCATTCTACTACTGGTGTGATAAAATGCCTTTAAATTACAATGAGATAGTGTGTTAAGTTCGTTTAGCCCATGTCTGTGATGCACAGAACGTTACAGCAAACCAGCGAAATAGTACAAGCATATTCTCCAGCAAATGCTTGTGAGTAGGGTCAACGAAAGGTCTTTTAGATAATTTCCAACCAAACTGCTTCTGCTATCATCAATTTCATTATATAAACCTCTATTTTGAAGTACTTCTGGTGTAAAGATCTCAGATGATTTAAAAGTAAAATAACTTGCTGCTAGCTAAAGGGTATTATAAACTTTGTCCGTATACAGTGCTGGCAGTGTTGACTGACGAATCTTTTTTGGTATCGCACAAGGTGATAAAACGTTCCAGTCTGTTGAGTAATATCATCGGCGAGAAGGCCTGTATCAAGTTATCCTTCTTACGGAACCAGTTGTTGACTGCATACAGCTACGTATGTTAAGCTGGCACAGGCAAAGAACAAATCATGTTATCTTCAAGCGAAGAAAAAATAAAACTGAAGTGGTCGGTTTGTATAACACATTGCGTAACATGGCTCGCATGTGAAGAATCGAAACACGTTCGGAGGCAATTGAAGAAAGATATTTTTTTCAGCAACGAGTAGGTAACAATTAAACAACGGCTGGTAGGCTGTTTGTGAGCATAGGACACATGGCTTATTTACTTCACAAAAGGTCTGTCCAGAAGCTCTATGTCTGTTGTCCATCAGGTTAACGTTCGGAATTATGTTTTGGAGGGAATACATTCACATGAACATTTATATAATTCTTTGCCTTGTATTCTATATTTCTTTAAAACTAATATTGTGTTTTCTATGGACTAGAGCCCATTTATGGAACACTAGACTTTTTCAAGATCTTATCAGAAACGGAGATATATTTGTCTAACACATGGTATGTTACATACAAATAAACACACAAAACCCAACCAAACTTGTTATTCTACACAGTATTTGAGTAAAAATCTGTAGTGTACTTAACAATTTATTAATGAGTATGCACATGTTCCATCCGGCAGGTTGAGGAAAACACAGAAAGGATAAATAAGCGTTGTGGAAATTAATTTACAACATATAATTTCCCTTTAAAATCTTTGATGGTAAATAAATGTGACAGGGAGAGAAGATTGGGTAACACAAGCGTATCTCTTAATGGGGCGTCTAGTTTCATCATGTAATATAGAGCTAATAGTGTGGTGCGATACTACAACAGTTTTTACCATCCTGATAACTTTGTATTGTCTGGCGATCAGGAGTATTATTTTGGTACCAGACTACCAAGGTTGATTCGATTCCGCTAACAAATCCATTGCTAAACCTCATCAATCTTTATTTTGCCGAATAGTGATAAAGAACAGGCTAATTGTTAACACTGATAAACAGACGATGTTAAACTAGAATAAGATTGATAAGTATTTAATTCGTCCATATTTTATTTTAGCTAAACAAACTAATATTGTTTGATTTGGAACACCTTAGTCCTTTACCAAAAACTACACACAGCTCCTTCCGACAAATGTCTCCTCAAATACCTCTAGCCTAAGTCTTTACATTGAATTGCTGTGTTAACGCATAGAAGAATAGACAACATTTGCTAACGTCAAATATAGATAAAAAGCTGATTTTCGTCTAATTAAAAAAAATGTTTACTAAAGTATTTTCGGGCATTCACAGTTTCACTACTCTACAGCACTCACCATAGGTGGGTTGAGGTGGGGTGGGGG
>JAVFBX010229894.1:0-10891 GCA_034783855.1 Mopalia kennerleyi | reverse complement strand
GAACAAATCCGGCCAAATATGGGCAAGCCCGACAACATTTTCTGTACCTCGGACAATTGTAATATGCTGTTTGAATTCAGTTTTACGATATTACCTTAAAACTATAAGATATAAACTTTTCTGCTCAGTTTCACCACTCATGTTTAAACATTGTGTCAGCTACATGTAGTACATGTATGAAGGAATATGGGTATGAGGTAATGATTTGTCAATGGAAAACATGGCTAGTTAGACCTGGTCTCATGAAGTTTGACTTCACTAAAAGAAAGGGTATTGAAAATGAAATCAGAGGAAATTTAGTTGTAAAAAAAGCAAGGTAAACAAACCCCTCCCATACCTGTTACCAGGTCCTTTGTTGTCTACAACTGTGAATTACAACACACAAGTTTACGGTTGAATGTCGTCTTGACCAGCCATTGCTAAGTAAAGAGTGCGCTAAAGTTCAATTTTTTTTTTTACCATGTGAGAAATATAAAACTCATTTTAAACTACATTTATATACTATATATTCACTGAAGTGAGAGGATATTATGGACGGGAATGTAGAAGTGGACTTTATTTATTAATGCATTGCAATAAATGTCTGCCAAAACAATTTGTTTGTTGGGCAACTTTCTAAAGCTGTATGACAAATGTCCAGCGTTTAATTTAAATTATTTCTACCCCCAGACTTATTATCTATGAATGCTTAAAGTTCATACATGTAGTATACAAATCTTGTGTAAGATTGTAGGAAAACGATTTACATCAGTTATTAGATTTTAATCAAATATAAATTATGCAATTTTTATTTGTTTAAGTGGGTTTGCACAATATATGGTAGCTAGTTTTGCTTGAGGCTTTTTTAATAAAATTTTGCACAATTTTTATAATATCCGTTTACTAATTGATTTTAGATCTATGTGCATGTGATATGTTTTTTCATGTTTGTTTGAAGAAGGTTATTGTACAGTGTGTACATTCAGACTAGATCTGTTTTGGTGACTCTCTATCCAGGTTAAATGCACTTACGGTTAATGATTAATAGCAGTTGTCAGGTGTCCAGTGATCCAGTATATCTTAATAATAGTCCGGCTTTAAGGACAAAAATCCCAAATTTGTACTCAAAGCTCATTTTAGACACCTCTATATAAAAGAAAGAAAAAACCATGTTTTGTTGACAAACTACATTGCTCAGTTGCACTCCATGGCTCCTGTCAAATAACTCACATGTATATTGTTGTAGGTCAATGCTTCAAATATGAGTGTCATTGAAAGGCACTTTAATGAGAACTCAGAACTTGGCTGTCATTGTGCTATACAGTATAAACTAGCTGAGAGGAGACACATGTTGTTATAAAGAAATAATCATTGGACATAAATAACATGCCAAGTATAGACAGCAGTAAGCTTAAATGTCTTCTACTCTTTGCAAATGCTTTTTCTAAATGTTAAAAGATGCTAGCCTACTGTACATGTACATCTGAATTATGTTTGCCTTTCAAAGACGTCCGCCACATTTTCATCTATCTTTGAATGGAAATACATCGCTGTACAACCCATGGAAGTCTTACAATAAACAAACAAAGAGGGGACAAATATGTTATTGCTACTTGTTTGTCATCTCTTTTAATGCATAGTAAGCTTTTATTTATGCGTACACATTTTAATATTTGTTTAAACTTATACATTAAGCTTTAAAGAAACTACAGTTCTTAAAAGTTCACTTTCCTCATGGTGTGAATCAATGTATTTGACCATAGTAACTCAAGGGTGACAATGTTTAAACTATTTTGTGACACATTTTCACAGTTTTGTCCTGCAGGCCATATAACGCAATGTTGAATTCTGGGAATCTTTACAGGACAATGTAAATTTTTACCGGACATGTCCTGCAAATGTAGGCCTACATAAATTTCCACCCCTGTAACTCCAGACTATAAAAAGTTACAATAGAAATTTGTCTGGGAGAGGTTATCCATAACATAAAATGATTATTTTCTAGACATTCCAGTGGAAGTCTGATTAACATGATTTAAAATTAAATGATGTTTTAATATATTTATTATTGATGTACAAATGTTTTCAAAAGGAAGGCCTAAGAGAAATTGTAAAAAATATAGATGGTTTTTTTAAATAAGTGAAATGAAGTTATTTTAAGATACATCAATAATACATGTACTTGGTCATAGTTTCCATGTTGTTGGAACTGATTTACATTTCTAAAAAGTAAACACACGGCCATGATCTTGTCATACTGGCTTGGTACAATGGCAGTATATTTACCCCAAAGGTGAAAGGACAGACTGAATAATCAGCTGTTCTGGCAATTTTTATGACAATAATCTACTAGCATTTGTATGGGTTCTTCATCTTTTTGTCTGATGCTTGATAACATTGAGAAAAAAAACCCAGAATAAGAGGTGAGCGTTTTTCATCATAAAAACTTAATGAAGTCAGAGTAGTGTAATTGACGCTTACAAAAGAAGAGAGAGGCAGTCTGTGTCACCTTGTACATGTGTAACTGGGAAAGACCTTTAGAAAGTGTTTTGTTTTACTCTAGAGCTGTAAGATCATTTATCAACAAATAAACACTATCTTTAATGCAGCTGTTTTTAATTTAGCGAGTGCGACTGTCTTGTTAACTCTTGATTCTGATAAAGTGACTAGGGTTTGGGTTTAACTATGTAGGCCCAACTAGTTGTATGTAGCCTGAGGAATCTGTTAAGATAGATTATTGAGGGGGTCTGTTCTGTGCGCCCTAATGACGCCTGATTTGAACTGCCCTCTCATGAGTGCTCTCCTCTGTCTGCTCATTTTGTATGTTTAGTTTCTGGTTCATCAATAGATTTCAGAGGCTCCTTATTTCTGGTTTTATCCTGGGCCTGATGCCTGCAGGGGGAAGCCTTAATGTATCCTGGATAATGGCCACAGATCGTTATTTGATTACTGTGATAAGTGGAACTGCCGCTCACTCCAACTTCAGTCTTCAACATGACAGCAGCCAAGGAAGTGCCATTTTGTGTCGCCGAACCTCTGTCAGAAGTCTGAACTATTGGACGGAAGTTCGCGAATAAAAATATTATGTCGCCTCACTATGGGGGATTATTGACTCATATCGCCTTAAAGACTTTCTACTGTAACTCACAAAGCACTCTGTGAAATTAAAAAATTGTAAAAAAAAGGTTGTGCTGAACAATTTTATGAAAGCACATTATGTCTTATTTTGTAATGCTATGATTAGGTGATGGACATTGAAAGCGTTTATGTAACATCAATTCGCCATCAAAGTTCATACAAGTTTAAGCGGTATATATGTGATTTGTAAACATAATTGCGCAGACTTAATGCACATGTTGTGGTGGCCATTGTTCAGTAATCGTTTTGGACTGAGGAACTTAATGTATTTGTATGCTGGATTAACCAGGATGAATTGATTTATGTTGTCTGAATGGACTCGGGGTGAACATGTAAGGTCTTTGACATGTTCTTTTGCAATTAACAGAGCATGGAGTATGATTAGAAAGCCCAGGCATGTACATGGTAAACATCAAAATCTGAGGCCTGTATTGCAACTGTGGATGAACTTTCCTTCTCTATTTGCTTTCTACCAATTTTGTCCACCATATGTGATGGTTTTGTTTGGTTTCTGTCTTTGAAGTACTGTAGAATGGTCCTATCTGGTCCCTTCATTGGAATAATCACATAGCAAGATCTTTGACCAATCACAGATTACACTGCAAACTCATTGACCAATCAAAGCATGGCTGTTAAAGACACTGAGATCGATGACTTCTGGTTTAGTCGGTGTAATGAAGATGAGGCGATGGTAATAGGCCTGTCCATACACTCCCTTCCTTTACTCTCTTTTCTCCTCGATACAGACTCTCTGTCAATAATTTCTGATAAAAACAAGGCAAAAGCAAGCTGTCCAAGTCCTGCTCAAATACGCATGTATGTTGGATCAATAGAAAGGTAAACTGAAAAGTGTGTTCAATCAGACTTTGCTCATTGTTTTCATCACAGCACATTTGATGTAACGCCTTTTAGAGTCGCGGTCTAAGGAAGAACAACGGACATAAATCAATGGAAGCCGTCAGAGAACGTGGCCAGATAGCTAGTATTTAACAGGACTTGTGTCAGAGAGATGGATTCCCTTCATCGCTTCGACTGCTACAATTTGATTCAATATGGCCAGCAAAATTCATTACCACCACCCAATTTCGCCAGGGTCGTAAAAAGTCGCACTTAACTTCTGTTTATTTGACAAGAATTCCAAAGACTTTCCTATTGCATGTGTGAGCCGTGAGCTCCTAACACATTTACACAAATGTTTTTGTGACATTTGATGAAATCTACTTTTTATTTCTTATCCTTGAAATTGTCTCGATTCCTGTGGTCTTTTCAATAATGCTTTTTTATTCTCCTTTCACTCGATTTTTATGTCACGAGACAATACGTTACAGAATAATCCTCAAACAAATCAGGCCTCCTGGTAAGGTCTCAGATTTGGCTGATTAAATGTGATTTTTTCCTCTGATTAAAAAGCTTGTCGCATGCTGACTGGAGATTTGTGACATTTGATTTTGTTCGGGGACTAAGTGACAGCTTGTTGGACCCTGGACAGGGGCTTGTCACTGATTTAGGAAAGTAATTGATTTCTATGTGATAAGATGTGGTAATGAAACACCCCCATGGTTATAATATTGAGCTCATTGATGTTGGCGCTGTGACACATCTTTGTTCTGTCACTCTAGGGTTCTGTCTCTCTTAGACTGGCCTAAATCTCCAGAAACTTCATTTTAAAAAGATTTGTATCTACATTGTCACTTAGATGTGTACTTAGTATGGTCTGCTGAATTACAACTTTTTTAGAAAGATTCTTATCTCAGTTCATTCCTAACTCCTCAGCAAAGAGAGTGCTATTTTGTTAGTTTTCAAAACATTGAAAATTCTAATCACATGATGTTATTGGATGGTTTTAATAAACAATTTGTTAGAAATGAAATATTGAAGTACACTTGATATATTACTGAAGCTAACAACACCAAGAATTTCCACCAGTTGTGTATTCATGCAAAATGATGTGTTTAGGAGGACAATTGTATTGGCCAAATTTGAAGTTTATATAAGCTTACATGTAGATATGTTGATTTTGACTTATGACATAAACAAGAATTTAAAGAAAATAAAAGTACAACAGCATTATGGTTCTACCTTCTAACGATTCACTGAGGGTTTTATATGATATGATCTACAAACTTCCTTGCTACCACATACCGGTTCCAAATAGAACTGTTTTATGGCTCTTAACATTTTTTGTGCTCTGAGTAGCCTTGTTACCCCCCTACTCCCCGATCAATGAAGAGGCTGATCTATGTCTCATATATCTCCATTTGACTTAACCCAGGGACTCCACATTTTCCCAGTGGTCAGGTAACATAAATTATAACATTTGAGCAGAAGTTTAGGGTAGTGGTAAGTGGTTTCTATTTGCTGTTAAAATTCTTATAAACAGGGAGAGGAAATGTTGGAATAAATTTCAAAGGAAACTTCAGTTTTGTTTAGAGCCCACCTTATGGCTGTCACCACCATGGCTATTTATGACTTCTTGTTTGGGTGTAAGTTTAAAGAGTATGGTGGTTGTTGGAGGCCGGCCCTGACTGTGCTCTGGCCTGGATTAAGAGTTCAACGATAAGGGTTACTTGTTTCTGGCATAATGAAAACCCTTTTGGGCGAAAACAAAACACAAAAAGTTTTAAATGGCTACTAATTTTATAAGAATTAAAATTTAAAAACTGTAAATAAGTTAGTTTTAAGTAGGTCCTTGACATTGACCAAAACATTGGGCTGTGACCAATTTCAGACCAAATTGTAAAAACATGTGTGTTTTATACAATTGCAAAACAATTTGCATTAACATATTTTTAAAAACTTCCAGTAATAGTCTACACATGTAGTATTGTACATAGAAATAGCACTGGTGAATACTCTTACTCTATCTGCTCAGGACACTATGTTTAAGGCACAGTCATACACCAATCAATCAATCAGTCAGTCATACTGAACATAAAAGTTACAAATACCAAGAGGAGAACCCAGATAATGTGATCTAAACAAAGCAACACTATTATATTCCCAGTCCGCGATTTTGCAGCAAAGAAAAATGGCATGTTTGTTATGGGATATATTCAGAGCACTTTGTCCAACTCTTATGTTACTCTTACAATGTTCATTGCCTTGTCCTCTCTTATTTCTAGACAACACAGCCCATTCTTTTAGCATTCCCAGACAACACAGGATCAGTTTTCATACCTCTACAACTGGGTCTATGTTGAATCCTCCTCTGAGAGTTACTCTTGTACATTGTAACTATTCTTACCTCAGAATCTTGGTTAATGCTTTGTACAGATACATTGTCTACCCACACAGTCATTTACTCTTTACCTGGTGTGATTAACGATGGCACACAGGTGTGTTGTCCATTATATTCACCTTGTTCTGCTCTTGTTAATTGTTCTCTAACTAAGAAGTAATTACAACAAAACATGTCGGCAAAGTCCAAGGTGCTTTACATAAGCTTATGTTTATATGTTATTCGTACATGTTGTCTTAAGTTTTTGTGATTTTTTCTTTATGAGAATTCCAAATGAATAATTTTGTTGTAGGGTTGTAGCTCTCTGTACATGTAATCACAAAAATATACATTAATATACAGCATGTATTTCTCATTTTTATTTAATCTTTTATCCTTTCTCAATGATCATAAAACATTTTAGTATTGAAGTTGGTAAAACTTTAGATATGACGTGAAAAATCTTTTAATCTGCCATAGGAACACTTTTAATTGTGGCTTAGCAACACGTTTAAATTTCCTATAACGTAAAAAAGTTTCTTTGATCGTAAACATTGTTAAAGTGCTATCGCAAGTGAAATCTCACATGGTTTTGATTGTCAAAGATTTCATTGGATGTAATGGGTCTTATGCTTACATAAGTAACTGTATGTAAGTTTTCAATGTTAAAAGACAGACAACTCTGATAATGTTGGCATCACATACATGTATTTTATAGCACGTATATTAAGCAACAGTTTATTTCTCTACATTTTAAAACTATAAGCTTATTACAAAACTGTTACTGTTCTCTCATTGGCCTTTATCTAACTTAATCTGAAGAGTTAAAAGTGGTTTAGCACTTGGCTTATATTTTCCTCTTAACTGTTTCACTGCAATGGCACTCAGATATTCCATTTCCCCTGATACAAACTTATGCTCACATGAAGGTAATTCTACTGAGAAAATTTAAAAATAGTCATTGTTTTGGCCAGATACAGACCTGTATGTTATGTTCATCATCACTTTGAAGAGTGCCTACAAAGTGGTTTGTTTACAATGTATGTGTTTACAAATTGTTGAATCTCAATTTCCGTCTAGAGGAAAAAAGAAGATGGTGAATGAAAGCTAGGTGGTCTGGGTATGATACATCTCTGGTGTGCCATGTGCAAGTTTGTAGTAATACACAGATCAGATTACAAATGTTTGTGTCGCTATTTACCTTTTACAAATACTATAATGTACAACATCAAAGTCGTAAGGGGATACCAGTTTTACTTGTGTAACGAATGACCTATACAACATGTACATGTATGTGAAGAATAACGGAAATTGTGCATACAGTATAACTGAATGCCAACTATACATCCTTCAAAGATGTTGGTTTTACCATGGTCAGACCCAGTTTTGTTATTGTTTATACCCCACCAAAATCCTCAAGCAAGAACAACAATGGCATCCCAGATCAGAGATTCAGTTTTCACAAGATTCTTTGCAGAAATTCCCTTGTAATTGGATTCATCTCAGAATGATATTAGAACGTATCATATGGCTGTGAGTCTCTTACTGGCATCAGTACATGAAATGGGTTTGGATATTATCTGAACTTAAGAAAGTTTTTTAAAAAGTCACCCTTATCCATCTTTTCTTTTTACACTTGTACATTAAGCTTAGCTGATGATATGATTCTAATCTGACAACAACACTGAAGTAGGGGTGAGTTGGTGACTTTTAAGGAAGAAGTGCAGGTACCGATGTCTAGTATGTT
Organism: Mopalia kennerleyi; assembly: GCA_034783855.1. Lineage (NCBI taxonomy): Eukaryota > Metazoa > Mollusca > Polyplacophora > Chitonida > Mopaliidae > Mopalia > Mopalia kennerleyi. The sequence goes on along the minus strand of JAVFBX010229894.1, from coordinate 2,810 downwards.
GGCCTGTTATATTGAAGTTAACATAGCTCACACCTTGGAACATCCTGGAACAAAGCAGAAACTTTACTCTCTGCTCTTTATCTCTAATTATCTCCTGTGTCCATCACCTGTAAAGTAACCTCTCATTCACACAACTTGTGCTTTGATCTTTCTGCAGCATTTACAACGGAGTCTTGTCAATCCACACCCGAAGTACCACCTTTGAACTACAATACACCTGATACACAACCTTTCTGGGTCCACTAAAGTGTGTAAATCTTCATCTACTACATATACTTGTAAACTATGAAGAAACTTTTTACAATGCAGTTATCTACTAGAAATAAAATGACCAGCTTTCTCCATCAATATGAATTGAAAAAAAAATACAATCACAAGATTTCTTGCAGCTTTTCATTCATTCACCTTTTATATGCAAATATCCCAGAGCCATATTATTGCAACACCTTCATTAAAATACAAGCAACCAAGAATAAACAGATTTTCATATTTTACTTAAGTTAACAGACTAGTGCAATACATATATATTTATTATTTTAATATTTCAATATTTTACTGTAAAAAAGTATACATCATGTGTTCAGAGGCTTGGCCAGAAATTAGAAGTACATGTAGGGTGCCCAAAATGGTCATTTTCCTTCACTTTTTAAATAACTGAGCCTGGGTGTCCAATTTTGACAGTTTTTCTATCTCCTGCATGTTGAAGTTTCTTAAAACAGGGTGTCCAAATGAGGCAATTGCTCACTTCATGGTGTCCATTTGGACGGGTGTCTGTCTAAGCCCTTGCATGTGTTAACTTATTTGAAATCACGAAGGTAGGTTTTATCAGGCCTTCTGGTTTGAGGGGAATGGTCTGTGTTAAGATATTAGCAGCACAGCTCTAATCAGAAACCCTGTTTTATAAAAGTTATGTATCTCCCATAAACTGTAGTTGATACACGCACATGGAATGAAGAAGTAAAAGTCAGACGATTATCACAGATTTACATGTAGTTTGTATGAGTGTGTAGCATGCAATGTGAAGCTTAGGGTCTCCGGACTGTATGATCCGGTCATGCTTCGGCAGACTTTGTGTGATTAGACTGTAGGCTCTAATCCGACTCACAATGAACAAGATCTCTTATCATACAAATTCTTTCATCTCCCTTTTTATAAAGACAGATTTTATTCTCAACAGGACAGTATAAAGTTTGGCTGTGCACAATAACCCGTTCAAATAACTCCCATTTATATCCCTTTTCAATGCAGAAGTTACATCTTTTTATAATAATAGCTTTTAAGTCAGAGAATTTTAATTGTGGGTTCCCTGACACTTCTTTTCTTACTTAAAGGACTCCAGTCAGAGTGTACACCAAAGTCATGTCATATATGTAATGTTGATCGAGCTAAATCAAATACCTGGCTTAAGAAGTTAAGAGTGATCTTTTGCTTATTTTCTATAGTATAAAAAAAACTCCAAATGAAACTTTTTCTTGGGGTTTTAAGCTAACTTTAGTATTGTATTGGCACTCACATTATAATTGCCTTCACTCCCACCACTCTTGTGTCAGTTTACCTATTTTTAATTTTTTAAATTTCAAGTCCTGTTGTGTCAGTAATGAAATGGGTATCAGAAACCTGAAAAATTAGTTTGAGTAAATGTGATTTCATCTAAGCAGACTAAATGGCTTGAAAAAAGTTAAACCTTGTGTGAACACACTGCAGTCTGCTCCATTAGTTTATTGGTATATTCAATGTTTTGACTTAAAACTCTGTCTTTATGATGATGTAATAAAATGTTAAAGCATTTGTGACAATAGTAGTTCATTAATCAACTGATGCAAGAAACCCAAGGACCAAGGTAAGCATTACGATTAGGGCTTCTACATGATAACAGGTACATGTGTGTTTGTATTCAGTGTGACAAAATTATGCAAAGAGATCTCTGTGTTTGGTGAGAAAATATTGAACCTGTTAAATGGGTCAGTCATCAGTGCTTGCTAAGTTGATTAACCAAATATTATTGTAAAGTGGCAGTTTCTGAGCGTGCCATTTCTTGTTTTGTGAGGAATTCATTTTTAGATTGCTGTTGGTTGATAAACATATAATATAAACAAATTTCAAATTGACTTTTCTGTTTGTGTTAATCAGGGTTTTGTGTGTAGTTTTCTAACATTGTTGACATTTCTTTCACCTTTTGATGACTTTCTTTGACAACATTTTTGGATATCTATGGATATTTGAATAATGGAAAAGAAGGGGCAAAAGTGTATAGACTTTTATTTCATACCAATACAAACAGTACATGCGTCTACAAACTCCAATACGAAGACCAGTACGGCATATTTCAAGTTCACCTGATAGCTGAAATATTTGTAAAAAAAACAGTCCTAAATTTAGTTGTTCAAACGTGGACTGTAGAAAAGAAGCTTAGGTAATACTGTTGGAATGTTTGTCAGACTATTTTGTTTAGTTCATGATAAGCTCTAATTGGGACCATTTGGTAGTTCTGACAAGCAGGGCACGAAAAAATGTGCAATATAGCAATGTCATTGCCGGGAAGATCGTCGCCTCTCGCGGGAAATTCGAAGGCATTAAAAAAAAAAAAAAATTTTGCTTCATTCCGTAGCAGTCGGTGTCAAAGCTGAATTTACTGCATATAAGTTAAAACTTGTGGGACATTTGCAGGTGAAGGTGGAAACAACCCTGATAATCAAAATCGGCAACTCCCTGGCGTCAGTCGTAGCCCAGTTTAATAAGTCTGTCTGGATTGGGACTCACTTAATTGCTGCAGCCTGCATACAGCGTGATACCTAATGCTAATCAACCAT
>JAVFBX010229883.1:0-10891 GCA_034783855.1 Mopalia kennerleyi | reverse complement strand
CCTATTGATTAGTCGTCAACAGAGATAATGTTGAACATTTCTCTATAGGATCCACGATGCATTGCATCTGTATAATATGTTCATATAAAGTCCAACATTGACCAACAATGGCTCAGACGGTCAGAACTATACCCAGTAATTATGTATGACACCTGCGCATCATACCCAATAACAAGAGCCTGAAATTACAATATACAATATTGTAATCCCAGCATGAACTCGCTCACTCATCAGCTGCATGTGAGATCAAATACATGTATACGGGCTTTATTGTAGGAAAAGCTTTCTAATCAAACCTTGACAATTTAGAATTCAGTATATTTTCCATTATATATATATATATATATATTTATATAGTGTATATACGACAAACACTATGATATAATATATAATGTCACGCCTATAAATATATAGGTAGAGTTTCTATCGTAAATACAACATCTGGGAGTAGGCTAGATATAAAAGGATGCATTTTATGCAATTCCCACTCCTTATATAAGTTGCAGTTTCTGGAACCCGCCGAAAAATGAAACTGGTTTATGTCACGAAAGCTCCTCATCCTGCAATATTTCAATGTTTTTGTAGGCCTATTTTAAAGAGCACAACGTTGACATATAAACGCTGCATCCCTTTTTAAAAATAATTTTTATTTTGTTAGTTCGTCAAAGATTGAACGTAATGAATATTTTCCGTAAAATCGGACCAACTGTTTTATGAAAATGGTTCTCTTTGGCTACTTTGATCATGTCCCCATGCCGCTATAATGCAAGACTGAATATATTTTTCGTGGCAAGTAGCCTTCAAAAGATAACCGGAAAATGATAAAACGTATAGGCCTACATCAAGCCCGAACTACTATAATACGGCCTCAAACAAATTAAAATCAAATCTCAAAAACGCTCCCCGTGTTTCTTTTTTTTGGTCTTTTTTTTTTGTGTCACTATATTGAGATCTAACGCAATCAATCTACCTATACTGTCCAATTAGGCCAAGCTTACTGGGGTTTCAAAAAAGGTCACAGTTCCAAATGTCCACTAAAAACACAGATAACACGGGCCATGGTAAACACCAAATTCAGCCAAAACAAGCAAAATTTGCCTAATTTTCTTCTGTGTTGATGTTGTTAGTCGTATGTTACGCATGTAGTAAAAAGGGGAAAATGAAATTCCACTCCAAGTTTATTATTTGAAAGGTGATTGTGCGTGTATCCGTTGGTCATGTAAAAAAACACAGAATTGAGAAGCAGATCTTTGATTGGTCAATTTGATAAACCAATCGACATTATAGCTGGGGTGATTGCGTTAGATCTCAATATAGCGACAATCAAAACACAGGGAGCGTTTTTGAGATCTGATTTTAATTAGATTGATACGCGGCCTTAAACTACGGAATGGTGTTCTCTTAAATTTATTTCACAATCAGTTCAATCACTGGTTCAGATTTGACATGATAGACATGCAGAATTGATTATTTCCTTTGAATTATTTGGTAACCGACGCAGTAGGCCTATACGTTACATAGTTTGGTCGTTACGCCGAATGGTTGGCGAAATATAATGACACTAGCTCAAAGGCATCTTACACCATACAAAGTTATGTCAGTGGAGATTTGGCCACCCAGTGGGGACAACTATTTTTGCCACAAATAGGGCACACATTAATTACTCCATATTACGTCTACACGTGCATGTGTTATAACGGAGGTTATAATTAAGATGGCTTGAGGTCGTGATTAAAGTTTTGCCTTAATTGAGGTAACATCTGTGTTTAGGCCTGGCCAAAGCATTCGTCTGCTATTGTCTCGAATAAATTACATGGGGCTTTGTATAGTTGGGATAAGTCACGCATGCTTGCTTAGTTTGCAACTCTCCTCGATCCATTCACATGTATCTCTACGCAATGAATGGACCATATTAGTGGACCAGAGCTAAACAAATATATATATATACAAGTTACATGTAACGGCCACAGGAGTACAATAAATGTAGCCTATATGTCTATGCCAAATTTAAAATTATCTTCTGCGAAAGTCCTAATTAAGTCAGCAAAACCAAACATCCGTCTCAAACTGTGTCGCTTTCTTCTTTCTTGTCAACACTGATATAAACCTACCTGCCACGTATATACAACACATAAAAATACCAACTCTTAATCAACATGACATAACACAATTCTATGGAATTCAACTTCTATATATAATTAACATGACCCAAACATTAAACTTCAGCCTACAATCAGCCGGGATAGTGTAGATTTCTTATAGATGTAAGTGTGCAAATGAAATTTTGGAATTTAATGTGCTCTTTAAGCCTACACACTCCGCCCTAAATTATTTCATCTTCGGCACACCTTCAGAGCAATTAGTTTATCCCAAAAAGTAAGGTTTCACGGGAATCGTATAGCACTCATTCGCGTCACTTCGGCCTGGTTTGTTTTGTTCACTTCAAGAGCTTAGTTCCAAGTAAATACAAGGCTACTTCTTCGTCGATGGTCTATATAATCAGCTAATTTTGTCGGGCAGGTCCTCAAAATGTATGAAAACTAGATGCGAGCTATAGACTTCTACATATACCAGAGAAGGCATTAACTACAAGACTATACATTTCCACCACACTAAACCATCCAGACTGAACCGACTAAGCACAAGCTGGGATACTACATGTATAAGGAAAAAGCACCAATATATTAACAATAGAAACTGGTCAATATACAAACGCGGACAAATCAATGGGACTGTGTCCAATTTGTAATCTCGCCGAAATAGAGGATGGGAACCATTTCATACTCCAATACCCCGCCGTGATCACAGGAAATCGTTTCTTTTTATGTCAACATTTTACCAACATTACCACCATACTGAACCCACCCAATCATCCAGGAAAGCACATTATAGTGCTGCCTGGAATTAGACTAGAGGGATAAGAAACATAACTTTCCTTTGAATAAGCTAGTGACCCGTGAATGTGTTATAGCCTACTCAGCTAGCAGGTTATATATGCATATACCGGTAATCGCTTACTTTTACGGCTATATTTTTGGGTAGGAAAGCCCATCGTTTGTTGTCGTTTTATAACAACAACTTTAGTCAAAATATTATCCATTCGAAAGAAACCAATTTCCAATAAACATGAGCACTGTGTGGGTCCATAGCCTTTACATTCACAAAACCATTTACATTTGCAACACAAATTAAGGAAACTGCGGAGCCGCCCTCTCGGCTGAATCGCTTTATTCACGAACAGAAGCGCAGACTAAGATTCATGCTTAAATTCAGCTCAAGAGCTACAAGAGCAACCTTTCATTCATTTTTCGGGAGTGAATATATGCTACTTATAGGCCTACCTTTCCGAGTTTCCCTATATGAGTTTGTATTCTATGTTATTAGATAGAATGGGACAATGTGTGGCTGCCGTAGGAACATGCTAGCCTAGTAACACATTCACAGATCGCTGATTCGAAGGGAAGCGGTGTTTCTTATCCCTCTATATACTGATATCAGGCCCTGTCCTTGTGTGGGCCTTTACCTCCTTGTTTATATAACCGTTTATAGTTCTTACCAATCAGTCGAGCACCTATAGTTTTTGCTCTTCGAAATATAGCTACAGCTGTACATATCAGTTTATTATCTCTCTATATTGATAAAATATGTATACATGTGTGTGTGTTTTTAAATCTCTCCATAATTATGTAACTTATACCATACAGGCCTACTGCACTTTAATTCCACTTTATTGTTGAAGTCGTCAAAGAACCAAATATTTGAGTTGATTTGATCATATCTATGCCTTGTAGTCCATGGAACGTGCATTTCATCAGCCAACAATCTCGAAGAAAAGGGAACTCGACATCTAAAGTTACAAGCTTGCAGCCTTGAATTTTGTGACGGCTATGGATGAAAAATTACCCCCTCCCCCTCTCCATCCTGCCACTCATCTATAGTGCCTCAAAAGGTCAAACAATATCTGAGCAACAAATATATTACCTAACATGTCAGGTTGACCCGCAATGTGTCAGATATAACATGTCAGCTGTTTGAAGGACGTTGTTATCAATTGCTGTTTAAATAGCCACCATGACATATTAAGTCTCCTAATTTAATCGGATTAAACGCCGACATGTGTGCACGGTCGTAGGGCACCAATGCTATTCGTATAGGCCCTACTTTTCAACATTGACCAGCTAATGACAAAGGGGTCATTTTACGGATTCGCTAAAATCCATCGAACATTATTTTTTGTCACAGGTCTACATACAGTAGATTTGGAGAGCTTTGAATGCGGTAGTTTAGCAAGCGACACAGCTGACGATAACCTCCCTTCCAGTCAGGAATGCAGCAACTGTTCAAAGTGACTGTTCCACGTGTGCTATATACCGGTATATAAATGTAAGTAACCTACCTCACCGAATCCCGAGTTTAGTGGGTAAATACCAGTTATGATAGATTGGAGAATCTAATGTGTACGGTAAATCGACAAAACCATTAATTTTTTTAATTTTTTTCACATATACGAAATCACATTAAATTGTAAATTCAAGAAGGGTTCATATACATATTCAGTTGCCCAGAAAAGGCGAGAAGCATAATAATTAAATAGATGAAAATTGTTTGTATAGTGAGGCAAGGTATAATTAACGTATTAAAGGCAACGGTTGCTTAATAAATACCCATGGCAAAATAACTTGAAAGGAACTGATATAAGCCTAGCTATGGGATAGAGCTTCATATCGCCGGTATCTTGAAATGCCTTTAAGGTCTTGCTGGACCCCTTGGGCCCAAAATTAACTAATTTTTTTTTTATCGCTTAGATTAAAAGTTAGGTATTCAAACTATATGTCCGTGAAAAAAATAAATCGAAATTCTATTTACAAACAGTTAAATTTTAGCCTACAATTTAGCTTCCCCATGATCAAGTATACAAGTCGCAAAACTGTAATTGCCTATTTTTGGCACTTCAGTTTTAAGCAGACACTGCATTTTCCATGGCGGATTTCTAGAAAACTATTCATGGTAGAGACATCAAATTTGTACCATTGTAAAGAGCACGATGCGATGTAGTAAACCGTGCCTTATTTTTTTTAAGTTTGTCCTAACGAAGTCTTATCGTTATTTTACTTCGAGAAATTTACATTGAAAATGACGTCTATTTTTTTCTATTGACATTTACTTATTTTGCAGCAAGACCTTAACGATTATTTAAGATTTTTTTAAAATTATAAATACTGTTTATGTTTTCTAACATTAGCTTGGCGTATTTTTCTTTACGGTAAATTTAATTAGTATTTTTGCTTCATGAGACATGTGTTGCTAGAAGAACTAAATTATCAGTCATTTCAAGAAAAACTAGCCCATTCGTACTTCCCCTTTCATAAATGCACGATTCTCAAATCAAATAACTTTCATAGAGTATATTTGTACAGTTCTGGACGAAACTACCTAATACATCAAACATCTCAGAAAAGTTCAGAAAAGTACGAGGATAATTGCCTCATAGGATCAGGACGCCCGTCACCGTCACGGCCATGACCTGTTCATTTAATCACACTCCAAGAGATACCCGCTGTTACAGAACTGTGTACCGTAGCTGTCGATCCATCGTTAGTCTGTGGACTCGCAAAGCCGTCCAGTGTATTCTTCGCTTAAGTGATATTGTAATAACTGTAGTGTAAACATTGCTTAAGTGTCGCACTTACGCTCTAGCCTTTTAACCTTTAGCAGTTTTCTAGGTTTATACAAAACTGGCAACTTTTACATCTTCTGAAAATTAGACAAACAAACAGCTAAATAAACAAGGTGTCACATCGCAATAAAGTATTTTGATGAGTAACGTGTGCAAAATGTCAATAGTTTCTCAAAAGATATATCATATTTTATGTGGTCCGAAATTGAAAGACAAATAGTCGTTGAAAACATATTTCACTTACTTCCAAACTTAAGTTAGATAAATGGAGAGTTCAATAAATCGTCGAATAGCAGATATACAAAGTTTCCGAGTTATGTCACTCTCAACTCCTACTCAGGTTTACCTAACTGTTTCATTCTTTTTGAATTTTGTCTTCGGCGTAGATGAGAAATTAAAAAAAAATAGTTATGAATGTAACAGTAATATGAACGTGAAAGTAAATACAACAAAGGCTATATTTTTAGTTATACATTTACGCCAGGCAGGTGTTTAAACCATCTGAGGCCTATCAGATGTTCTGTAACCCATACGGTTCAATATGCTTCTTGTTGCAGTCCTTGATCAAAGATTGGTGTTGAAAGCCCTGCTCGCCAATACTTCACTTAGATGTAAATAGCCTCTCTAACGTCGATTGTAAAATGGTTCGTGCTCTATTTCACAAGAAGAGTAATGTTCATTTAGATTAAATCATCAACAGGGAGTTTCCACGAAATACAGGCTTAAATTTAATAGCGTTTTGGAAAACTGGCAGCTGCCCCTGAGTGCACACAACACGGTCTTGGGTTCTTCGATCGCGTTGAAGTTCGGGCATTGCAGGTATGGGGAACTCGCCCTGTTAAACCTATGAGAAAATCTATCAACACTGCAAACACATAGAAAAGCGACATGAACAAATGCCCTGTGCTGTTCTGTGACCGATAGTGAGGTAAACACCACACAATCTATCAATTAAACTTTACGGCTGCATGTTTCAAGAGAAGGTCTATAATAAGGAACTAATATCCAGTGTAAACAAACGGGAGAAATCTCCAGTGTTTATACAAAAAGTACATGTTTTCCAAGATCCAGGTCATGGCCATTGGAAGTTCCATAACTTTTGGTTAGTAAAGATTTATCTCATTAGCTTTTTTTGCTATGGAAAACAAAACCTCGAATTCATTAAATCGACTTTCAATTCTAGAAACATGTATGTACCCTAGACATAATAGAGATAACTCGGTTATGGAATGGTTTGATTATACTAAGCAATCAATTTGTACATGTTGCACACGACAAAGTTATCTTTGATCTTGACATAGTAGGCGATTATTTATAGCGTGTGTTCAAAAAGCGATGGATGTTGAATGATTCTCTAAAATAGGAACAACCATAACAACTGTTGATGAATTAAATTGCACACAATTAAAATGTACATCATGTCTTTCTGAACGATTTAACATTAGTCCCAGTATTGAATTTTCCCGACAAAAGTTTCCCTTAAAAACGAAAATATAGGAATTTATACCGAGACATGGAAATTTGATACACTGACATAAATAATTAAAAACAAAAAAAAAACAATTTGTAAATAACATAACTATAAAAAAAAATCAAATCTAAATACAAAACAACATCTATAAAAGTACCAATATATTAAATTTAAATAAACTGATTGCTTATCTCAAAGCACATTTAACATTCATTGCAATAAATACACACTGATGCAGGCACACCCGACCTCACACGTTCAAACATACACACATACACACCGTTATAGGTTTTATAAAAAGATTTTTAGACACTACAATTGTGAACATGCTGAACATCAATAAATCTTCCTGTCACATAAAATACGAAATACTTCTAGAGCTATGGGTCCTTCGTTACATATTTAGCTTTGATCAAAATATTCTAATAGGCACTTTTTCCGGCGGCCGTGCCTTAATGGTAGCGTGTGCGCTAACTAAGCCTTCTTCGATTTACCGTTCAAGCGTCCGTCTGTTGACCATAAGGTATATGAGTGCTCCACGATGTGGCTCAGGCAATCGTGGAGGGGGGAGGTTTACAAATGTTTCTATCGGTTTTCCATCGTAGTTAGGCAAGGAGCCGTGTGAAGTGGAAAATCCGTCGTCATATAAATGAAATACCCTTTAGTACGACGTTCAACCCCTATCAAACAAACAAACATAGTCACTTTTAAAGTCATTAAAAATGCCCAAATAAAGGGCAATTGTTAAAAGTGGATAAAATATTAATGAATGCAAAATGGCAATCTTACATTGGGATGAGCCTAGCGTTCAAATCGATTGTGTCACTTAACAATTTTACTGTGTCTTCACAAGGTATATTAATATTTCCAAATGTGAAGGAAGTCAAATTTTTCTCAAATTTCTGCCCTACTGCAAAAGCCTGCAGTATCATGTGGATATTATAGGCTACACTGACTCATCGTCTCTGTCTTCCTTGTTTAGTTTTTCATGGTATTTTAGCATGGGCTCTAGGTATCACCTGCTGTCTGGATCTGTCAGTTCGTAATTCCCTAATATATTGAATACCCTGGGGCCCATGTCTGGTCAAATCAAACAGATGGTGGTATAGCCCGACAGCCAGTGGCTATTATGCCTAAAAATTGTGTCAGGAATATGCTCTACTCTGAGAATATTCTGAGATGAAGGACACCGATCACACTGATACCCATGCCCTTGTCTTTTAATAAGAGTTTCCTAATCAACAAAGAATATTTACTCTAATATGTAGCCGTGCATCATTTAGCCCTAGGTATGTGGACAGACGTCTCATTAATCAAAACCACAGTGTATTTTTAAAATTCTCATAGATACGTTTTAACGGTTAATTTAAGACCCCACCAGAACCCCGACTATATAAAGAACTAGATTTCAGATTTCATTTGGGTATCGGTACTAACTTTTCTCGAGACACAGTTCTCAATTCCAACACGTGTTTTAAAACACAAAAACTAAAAAGCATACAAATAAATCCAGAGACGCTCAAAGTGTATTGTGAAAACTTTTTTCGGTAGAGTCTATGAATTTTTTCAGAGTGCATGGCATTTTTGTTAAGTTTTGTAAATAAGTGCGTTCACGCCATGAAATAAACCAGAATCCGTGAGGTCTAAAAGAGACATAGCGACGTGATTCCGCCAATTTTGTGTATTTAAAATGGCCACTTAAAAAGCTTGTCGCTACAATTACCGGGGCGAGTTTTTCACGTTTACATCAATAATCAAAATTAAACCAATCTAACCAGCTAACATAATTAGTTGAGATCACCGGAAGCAGCTATCGGCCAACAAATGTCCTTTGTCCCTGTACACCATAGCAGTTCTCAAAACGTGTTGCTATTATAACATGAGAGAATCGTGACCTAAAAAAACGCAGCATTTCAGATAGATTTGTATCTAGCAGCGTTATTATTGCAGAATAATTGATGATAATGGTATGACCTCGTTAAAAAGGTTAATTTCTACTCGCATGGATAAAGTAAATACTTCCGACCACCTGTAATTAACAACCTATCCCAACATTTTGTTCATTGCAGTTTATCAGGTGGGATGACTCTAAATTATGAATTTAAGTGAAAAATCAAGTTTTATGGATAAAACGAAGGAAAGGAGAAACAGTCGACAATAACTTTAATTAAATAAGAACGGAGTGGCAAAGTGTCCAATTTGAGACATGTTGCTGTGGGTACATCGTGTCATTTGTTGCATGTTCCATCAACAAATAACTCAGTTATAATTTTCCATCAGTGGAGTCCTAAAGCTTGAATTAGGTAGATTAAGAAGAAGGCGTATTTGCAGTCAAAATGTAGTAGCTGTTATCAAACGTCATCCAAATACTAAAATACCTATCTGTGTACTCCCCGAACCTGTTCGTCTACAAACAACTGCTAGCTTTTTTTCTTAATTTAAAAGAAACAAACATTAAACGTTAAATGAGCAAAATGCCTAACCGAGCACATGGATTACATATTTCAACAGTTACTAAAGGGAGGGACAGCAACAGGCGTTCATTTCTTCAGACTACAGGTTTGCAGGAACATGTAGAATCTCTGACTGAACTGTTTGCTGTGTGATAACTACGCAAACTAACAATAATTCCGTAAGGCAGCTTTGTATACAAAGAGGCACACACGGATTAACCCTGCTACGAAATATATTACCGTGTAGCGATTTTACAAATCAGGAAACATTCATATGTGATCCTTGAGAGACAGTTTGAAGTTAAGGTGACCTTAAACAAGCAAATTTCAAGTCGCTATCTGTGATATTTACTGAGTTATGGAGCAAACAGCTATTCCGACTGCGTTCCGACGGCTATTCGAAAATAAGATTTATTACGGCATGGCGTGGAAATGGTTACACCATTTTGTAAACATCATTGACTACTTCAAGTATGCAAAATCTCAGCTCTCAACTATCAGCATTTTCTGTGAAACAATGACTTGTCCTCTTCGAATAGTTAACAGCCAACAGTGAATAGCAGACGAGATAATTATACCTAACAAGAAAGACTTGTAGGAAGTTGAATTTCAATCAAGAACCCTTGAAACACATATAGCCTTTCTTTCGTTGATTTATGTAAGAGCTTTGGATACAAGACATTGAGGCTCATAGGGAATGCATGCAGGGGGCAATTGATTTAGTTTAAACAACAGTTTATTTCCTTTTACAGAATAGAGTTGAGCTAAACTATTATTTCACATTTTATAAAGTAATACCGCGCATATGACAATGTTCTACAAGTGACTCGCTGTACCAACCTTTAATATATATTTATAACATTTTTACCCCGTTGTTGTTGTTGTTTTTTAAAGTGATGAATTAAATTTTGTCTGAATTATAGAGTAACAATATTTATTTAGAAATGTAATGTTTGCATTTTAACTTATTTCTATTATAACTTTTTTGTTGAAATGTGATCATTAAATTCACATCTGAATTACAAATTTAGGAAAAATTACCAAGAACTTTGACTAATATTTTGACTTATATCACAGGACGCTTTGTGTCATTAGGATTCCGACTTTCGTCGGAAGACTATTGTTCCTGTTCTGTTTAGGATTCCGACTTTCGTCGGAAGACTATTGTTCCTGTTCTGTTTCTTATTATTATTATTATACCAGTTTTTTTTAAGTCGAAATTCTCGGTAACTGCTTGGGCTGTAAATTTGATTTTTGGCATGTATTAACCATTTACCTTGTTACATCTTT
>JAVFBX010229872.1:0-10892 GCA_034783855.1 Mopalia kennerleyi | reverse complement strand
CCCCCCCCCCCCCCCCCTTCTCAAAATGCTGGATCCGCCCCTGTTGGCGTGGTGAAGTACTATTTTCTATGCCAACTCGTGGCTACAAGCCCTTGTGAAAACCTTAAATGACTGATATTACAACAAATTTCCTGAAATTAAAATGTGATACAATGGAAACAGTAGTAAAATAAAACGAACGATTTTAGTCCGTTTGCCGTAAGGAGTCTGACGTATGAGAACGCTGCATTGCATGGTTGCCTGTATTGGTTGGTTGGTTGACGGACTGGTATAGTTCCTTGGTTTTCGTTCGCGTTGGAATTGACGTCGTACTCGAGGTATTTCACAGAAAATGTTTATGCGATCTTGAAACCATATAGAATACATGTATCTACTCGGGCGGCAAGTTTTGTTCCTAGAGCCAAATATGACGGAAAATACATTTTAAATGCCTACTCAATACATCGTTAAATTATGGCATCTCTAACCAGTTCGTATCTCAATCCGTGATCTTCGGATTGATATACAAAAGGAGTAGAAATACGGAAAGTTATGTGCTAATAATGCATTTACCGGTATATAAAAAAAGGCTGGCAATCGAAGGTATTGGGAGAACTGTAGACTAGCTTTTGGCGCAATTATAGAACAATCGTGATGTACACAATTGTACTTTATTATTTTTCCTTTTGGTTTTGTATTTTAACTACTATTAAATGGTATACTATTGGCGTTTTGTGCGACAAATCTTGGATAGGTAGACCCTACAGCCGAGGATTCACGGTTGGCCAAAATAGTATAAAGGGAGAACACTCTCAAATAAATTCTCCTAATATCCAGAGTTGTCCCCCTTATTGTAGCTCTTCTTTTGTTTACCCTGACGACGCGAAATATGCCTTTTTCTCTTAATCATAGCAACTAATTACGTCTACGCTACAGGTGCAATTTAGATATATTTGTTAAAACAGTACACACTAACTTTTACCGCAACAATCGTTTCCAAGTGTTTAAATTATAACAGAAGAAGGAAAAACTCATTCTAAAGAGATCGCTGTTCATTGCAAGACCCGGTGGATTTTAAGACAGTGTGCATTAGCCTAGCCTATCAATATATGTACTGAATCTAGTGTATTATACTTTATAGAATTAAATCAGTTACAATGAGTTTAGCTACTTCGTACAGGTTCGAAGTGAACACAGCCAGAACAAACCTACAGCGTGCTTTGGGTAGACAGAAGGATCGTGTAGCAGTAAGTAGCGTTGTGTTGGTCATGATGTCTTTTATAACTGTCCTATAGGGCGTATAAGTGTATTTAGTTACCTGGATCTCGATGTGTATCTCACTATTCCTACGAAACTTAGCTTCGCCCAATCAAACGGTTAGATGGGTGAATACAGGTTATTTCAGCATGGGACATGATTTGATAAAAAAAACTGTTACTCGATGACTTGTGTGCAAAGCTGCAATAAACAGTTGGCCAGTTCATTCAATACTGTAGGCTATAGCTTAAGCTTGTAAACCTACATGTACATGTACCTCCACATACGAAACAAAGGACTATGTAGATATCAGTCTCTTAGGCCTGTATGTGTACCTCAATAATAGTTTAATAATTTGACTGAAGTAAAATATTGAAGTTGCACATCATTACGGTCATGCTTAAAAGGCTTAGGCCTAGGCGTAGGCCATTATTAACTCTAAACATGGGCCTAGGCCTATCTATAGCAGATTGAGACTGAACGATAAGGTTCTACATGTGTGTGTTAGCATTACAATTACAGGTAGAACACAATCAAAGACTGGAAAAAACAAATGTCTAGGTAGGAAAATGACCATGGAGTTTGTCCCAAGGAGAGACCTTTAGGAGCTAATTGTATGACCAGGGGTACCGGTACAGATACTAGTAACTAGATGTATCATATTAACTCTTTTCCGGATGTACATGCCTCAATATAATATTTACTTTGTCACTCCTATTTTATAAGCTTATCTTGGTAAATATACATCACTGTGATTAATTTTTAAAAATACAAAATCCCTGTGGCATAGAGGTGTGATTAATTTTTTTTTAAAATGGCTCTGCTAATAATGTGAAATTTCTTATTCCAGGAAGAGGAGGCTCAGGCTGATAGAGAACGAAACTTAAAAATGTAAGTTACACAATTTCTGTTCTTCAAGGGCTTAGGCAGAGGGGTGTCCACATGTTTTTGGACACCCTGAATTGAACAATTGTCTTCTTTGGACACCCTATTTTAAGGAACTTTACCATGCAGGAAATAGAAAAACTGTGCAATTAGCCACCCAGTTAAGTGAAGCAAAATGACCATTATGGACACCATACTTTTGATTTCTGACTAAGTCTCTGCTGTAGTAGAGTATTTTAGGTTTTTAAAATCATAAAATTTGTCTTCATAATACTCTTCATTATCCCGTCCAGTGTTTAAACGAAGAGAATAATTTAATAATAGAATGAATATGTAGGCCAATATTTCTGCACATCTATTTTCCAACTTATAGTGTACTAAGAAACCAGTTTTAAGGGATATCATAACGTTTTGACTTATTCTATAATTCTAGTAAAATGAATACACTGGGAAATTCATTCTGCCCTTGTAATAAAATGCACAAAATTTCAGGAATTTCTGTTCACATATAAAAAATTAGTCGTTTGTTTGGGGTTTAACGTCATACTCAAAGGCATTTCACTTATATGATGACGGACTTAAATGTCAACTTAACACTGTTCGATGCCAACTTATCGTGGAAAAGTTAAACCAAGATGAAACCTTGTAAAAAAACCACCCCAGTAATTGCTGGAGCCACAACGTGTGAATCACTCATACACCTGAGGGTCGACAGACGGATCGATCCTGTGAACGGCACATCAAAGTGGGCATTAGTAAGCACACTCGCGAACTACTAAGCCACGCCCGCAGGCTTAATGAAAACCAGCTGAAATTTATACATTTTGGTGTGTGTTAATTTCTTGTCAAATGAACTTCACTGATTGGTTTCCTTTTTCAAGACCCACTTTGTGATAATGTTTAATCTTTATTTTCAGTGACCATGAGATTACCCTTAAAGCTGACTGGAATGAAAAATTAGAAGAAGTATCGGCAAGGAAACGCCTGGCAGAAAGTTTTAATACAATTAAAGAAGAGGTCAGGCTTGGAGCAACTGCTGCATTAGCTGTAAGTTAAAAATTTATAATAAACATTTATTATTAGACTGTTGATCTAATATAAGAGAGGAACATGTCTTTGTCATTTAAGAGGACAATGGGTTTCATAATCCCAACCAAACTACTATTTCTTCATTCCTGCTAAGAACACATAGCCTTTAGGCAATGCTGTTGCAGCACTATGCCATATTGGATTAAATATGATTGAGTATTTCATCCAGGGTCCTATGTGGTGACTTCTTTATATTAGACTATGCAGCTGAAGTGATTTGTTTGTTTGATTGGGGTTTAACATTGTACTCAAAGGTATTTCACTTATATGAAGATGGAGTGGTTTTTACTAGGTTTTATCACGGTTTTCCACTGTAATAAGGCAAGGAAATGTGTGAAGTAGACAATCTGTTGTCATATAAATAGAATAATAATTTATTCAATACATATTTAAATATACTGCTGTTTCTATAATTTGGTTTTTATTTGATATTTTACAGGTGAGAAAAGAAGCATTAAGACAACAACTCAAACAAGAGAGAGACTTATACAAGTCAGAGTTAAACACAGATGGAAAAACATTTTACACACAACGGATCTAACTTATTAATCACAATGACTTTTATATTAACTTAATTTGCCAAATCTGTTTCATTATGTATAAATACAAATATGTGTTATCTTCAATTAGACCACATGTGATCATGATAATAGGATGAACATTTTATTATAAATTTAAATAAATATAAAATATTTTAAAAGACTTATACATTTTGTCTTTTTTTTTTGTCATTAGTGTCTGTACTCTTATTTATCGGAGTAATGACTGCTAAAAATGTGTGTTAATCTACTTTAAAATAAGTCAAAATAAGTCATTCCAACATAGTCCTTATTATACTTTTATGCTTTCAAAGAATAATTAATATTAACATTGAGGTTGAACCCGATATTCCACAG
Organism: Mopalia kennerleyi; assembly: GCA_034783855.1. NCBI lineage: Eukaryota > Metazoa > Mollusca > Polyplacophora > Chitonida > Mopaliidae > Mopalia > Mopalia kennerleyi. Next base: position 6,786 of record JAVFBX010229872.1, on the reverse strand, counting down.
TATGACAACGGATGTGTCAAATCAGTTGCACAATGAATGCTTCAAAGCAATTTATTGTAACCATTTTTTAAAAACCCAGTGACTTATATTTAAACATGTTTCATTAATTTAATGGATTTTTAGTTTGATCGTGGTATGGAGTCGCATTAAATTCGGTTGTTAATTAACCTTTGGAGAGAAAATTAATATTTTAAAATTTATTATGACCTTTGATCACGCTAATGGTCAGTGTGACTTTGGTGTAGTTTTTCACAGTACTCATTGAGGTTATTTCACTCTTGTGTCAATGCACCACCCAAATGGGTGGTGGATTCATCATTGGTCACTTGGTGTTTTACGTCATGATCAAGTGTTATATATGACAGCAGCGTAATCCAACTGTGGTTGATACCAGTACATGTACATTCATTAAATATGACGTGTTACGCGTTTGTTGGGAAATAAGTGCGCAGTTTTTATATAGAAAAACGTTATGTTATACAACGGAAAACACATGGAAACTGAATTCTCCTGACAAGTTGTTTTGGTCTTCCTATCAAAGAGTGAATTATCTTACACTTACCTGTATAGGATAAACTGACAATTTAGAGGAACAAAACAGTGTTCAATACAGATATATAACTTGTCTTCTCTAATTTAAAAAAAAACCCCACTTTCTGGAAGCATTTTAATTTGTGAACAGATGTTACCAAGGAAATATTTTTGGGTGAGATACACTTTTAACACTAAAACAAACTTTTATTATGATTCTAATAGAATGTAATTGTTTATATTATATTACAAAATATATGTATATATATATATATAAATTATGGGAGGATTTATCTATCTTATAATTGATCAACATATCTGTTCCCGTATAAAAATCTTTTTTAAAAAAATATTTGAATCACTTCAACCCCTGAACATGATTTCTATAAAAATTGAAACATTTCTTTCATGTTTGCTGTAAACCATATTTCATGTTTTCATGATAATTTAGTTTTCCCATTATCCCAATTTGTACCCATCCATAGCCTTGTTTAATAGCAAGGTGTGCAGAATAAAACAGCTCAATATTCTCTTCTCACAAATTAACAATAAACTTCACAATCTTTGATTTAATAAGTACATCAAACAATATAAAAGTTGATATAAAATTCTGGAATTTTCAACTTTATAAAGATCATTGTTTGTGATAAAAAAAAATGCAATCAGATGAAACGTTTCATTTAATAACAACATGATGCTCGTTCTTAATATTTTAGTATTATGTAACCATAGTCTAAAAAAAACATATCTTACATAAAAAAAACTTTTAAATAGGTTGTCCATTGTCCTCACTTGTCTCACCATTTCAATCAATGAAGAGAAAGAAATTTTCAATTTAATGAATATAAAACAAAACGATATGATAAAAACTGAGTACATGTACTCATCATAACAATTATGTAACAATAAAAACACTTAAAAATACTGAGCATCAAATTCTGTTCTTCCAAAAGAGAACAGCAAAAGGTTATGAATACATTTTCAATAATCTCCCACATTTAAAAAAAACCTGACTAAGATTAATGGGAGTCTTGTATTGTCAAAAAGATGGCATTGCAGGTGATCCCCCTGGTTTCAACATTAGACTAGCACTGGAGTTGGGGACTGTTTTGTAATGTCACAATGGATACATTTGTGAGCATCATTTAAAGGCGACACTAATATTGTGACACCTGAGGTCTGCTTCGCAAGCATTAAATTACCTGCATGCTCAACATTTCATGACGCCCATTGGACACAAAGTTAGATATCATTGTAGAATACACTGCAAGTCATGTATACCTTCAATAAACATTTCATTATTTTTATTAAGACTTTAATAGAACAAGCTGAATATAATAAACTTGTTTCCGTGCTGTACTATTGAGGTTGTTGACTGTATGAGCTATGATACAGTGTGTAATAAGCCCATGGCTCGGGTATGTAGAGAACACCTGGGTACTTAACTCTGAGAGCAGGATCATTCCACAGCCACACCACCCAGACCAGCACTAACACCAGGGTCAGGAGGAATGAGAGTATTAAGAAGAGACCATTAGAGTCAAGGGTATAGCCTCTGTGTTTCTCTGTAACAGCTACCACTGACATCACCAGGAATGTGAGGAAAAAGACAACAAATATCTGACCTTCTGTCACTAAATACCTGTGGAAACAAAATACTTTGATCAAATTGATTTCACAAGTGTTTCGGTCCTATATTATATATAAGATTTTAGTGGACCATGCAGATTTTAGTGGGCCATGCAGATTTAAGTGGACCATGCAGATTAACATGTGTAAAAAAATGTATTTTCTTCCCATTATGTGTACTGCAGATACAGCATAGCATGGACTATTAATTTTGTTTGTACTTCAATGTCAAATTCGTGTATTCAACATAAATTCTGTATACAACATAGTCCCGAATACACCTAGTAGACAGATATGGACATGTAACTTGTTGGTGAATTTTGATTGGGGTTTTTTTTTTTTTTTAGGGGGGGGGGCTACTTTTTGTATTCACTCTATTTGAGGCAGGGATGATAATTAAAAGGCGTATAGATGTACAAGAATAGATATTTGCAACATAAAACAACGGACCTTGATAGGCAAAGCGCATCCATAAAGGCTACACAGAGTGACTTACCAGTAATAAACGGCACTGAGTATTAACAGCGCCCATTGGGGTAAGGTCAGACCAGGAACTGTGCTGGGTTTTTGGATAAAACAGCCAGAGAAATAGAGTGTTAATGTGATGAAGAATGGAATATACCTGAAAACCAAAAAAATTACATTGATTTTCAAAATCAGTTTTCACTGTTTGATAATATAATCCTAAACACTATTGTATAATGGTAAAAATAACCCTTGTCTCCACATATTCAAATTCAATAGGGTTCAAATTTGCTGATTCAGAATTGTTTCATTTTCCAGTTATAATGTTAATAACTGGAGGGCCAGACACACCAATAATTAATTATTAGCTGAGGAGTGAAAATAAACCCTAACAAGTCAAAGAAAATGTTACAGTGCCCCACACTTAGTCATTTCATCATCAGATATGACGTATTGCATGCCACTACAAAGAATAGAACCCAGTCCTGCTGATGCAACCCCCAATTTAACTGACAGACCTACATATATCAAATCAAAAATAAAACCCAAATTAATTCCCAAGTGGATAATCAAAAAAAGGTTGGTTGATGTTTTACCTTAAATACATGTACTGTGCTCCTAGTTATTTGTGTTACATGACTACTGAGTATGCCAGTAGAAACTAAATCCCCTAACATAACCAGAACATCAGATGTTTTTTTTACTTTGTAGGATTGTTTGTTTAACATCCTACTCAAGGGTATTCATTTCACTTATATGATGATGTGCCAGCCCAATGGGTGAATGAAATCACCACTGGCAACAAACAAAGATAAGACGAGACAAATACAGGACAACTACAGTACCCAATACAGACACAACAAACAGATCGGCTCCCTGTTCGCCTTTAACTATGAGAGCACCAGGGCAACATAAATACTTACCACATAAGATGACCAATCTCTTCATCATAAATGTAGAGCAGCTCAAAAGAAGCAACCTTCAAGATAAAGAAAATGAAACACACATGTATCATCCTCAACATAGACTGCTTCAAATAATACAGGACATAATATGAGATAGGGGTGTGGGTAATTCAATTGATTGGTTGATAGGGGTGTGGATAATTCAATTGATTGGTTGATTCATTGATGCATCTCACTTGTATTTCACTTATATGATAACGTGTACGTACTTTGAATCTAAAATGATACCGACTGAACTTGTTCATATACCCAGCCAGAGGCTTCTGTTTATCCACCTGAAGTGACAGCTGATATGAACAGGACGACATCATCTCTTTTATTGTCTATAAAATTCTAAGAATTTAGTGTGAAAAAGATACATTTGGCAATTGGCACTAAGCCCACAACACTGATTAGAGTTTTACGCCGTGTTTAAGGGTATTTCACTTATATGACGCCGGTGTATTCCAACAATAACTGACATTAGCACAATGAAGATGTGAAGCGTTTCCATAATTTTGAAAAGTTAATATTCCTCCAGTGCTAAGTAAAAGCAGCATTGCTATTCTTAAAATACCCTTTAATAGCCAGAGGGCCTAAGCCCACAAGATAACTTTTGACTGATGGGTTTAGAGACATTTGAAGGTTGTCCGCACTATATAAGCCTGTTTAATAGGATGAACATCACTTAAGTTCAATGAAATAAATAAGTCTAACCTACGTTTGTTTGGGAATTCTTGTCATATTTGTTGGACAGTTTACAAGCCAATTTTACTACTTATTTTCTTACTTTATTTTTTATATTTGATATATTTGTGCCATATTTCTAATCCAAAAATGAGAATAAAACTAGTTCAACTTATCAGCAATACAAGGCCGCATGTAGCCATATATCCTTCTGCTCAAGGCTGAAATGTAAATACATTATTCGAACTTTTATTAACAACGAAGACTGAAATCTTATTTTCACTGTAATTGATAATGAAAAAAAAAAACAAAATTGTTTATACAACCACTTCTCAAACAATGTATTTTCTTTCTCTGCCATTTACGATAATATTCCGGCATGGAGATGCACTCTTTGGCACTTAAAGTGATACCTGCATTTGATTGGTTCTTGCGTTGTATATACATGTGTATTTCACTTTATACATTTGGAGATATCAGCTTAGATGGATCCAACCAAATAACTGTATTTACAATTGATCCATTTTTTTTATCATTATTTCCCCATTATGTAAACCCGTCTTGTTTCAATGAATGCTACATTGTAGTAGATCAAGCTGAAAATTACCATCCTTTTTTTAAGTTAATTAGACTCAATATTTTTTTTGAGTGTTTATCATTAATACTGCTGTTAATTAAGCTAAGTCTTATTAGATGTGATCTAACATACCAGTGACTGAGGTTGTAGAGACTTCATGATGGGATTATCTCTGACGGACAGGTGGTTTTGGTAACCAAAGTGTATAAGACGGTGATTGACCGAATCCCCCACCAGGTGAATACTGGCACCCATAACAAACATTATCACCATCAGATATGTGACAGATGAAGACACTTTACGAGGACATCTCTCCAATAACTACAACACAAAAGAAAATCAAGTACACAGGAGGCCACAGCAGAATGTAAACATATCAAGCTATGATTCACTCAATGATCAGGAAAAAGCTTTGAGGCAGCCTAGAAAAAGAACATTTCTCTCAAATAGCCAGTCTCATGTACTTTTGTTACTTGAAATTTTATGACATACTCATGAAACTAACAAAGGTGAGTTCTGGTCCAATGGGCATTATAATTTGTGGGAGCTTCCTGTTGCTCTCATATCTAAAGTAAAACACAAAGACGAGTCATTTATGATATCTTTGCATTTATTGTGATTTTTGATTGTCTTGTCTTGTCTGTGACATCGAGGGTGGTTTCTTTTATCCATTGCCAGGGCTAGCATTTGCACGCGGACACATGAGCGAAACAATATACAAATATACACTGTACAGTGAACATTAGGAAAACACTAGATATGTCTATGAGCACATGAGCAGAATTTTTAAACTTATGACATACTTTCCGAACATGAGCATTCACTGGGATTTAAATTGTTTTTCACACTCATACCTTGAGGAGACAGAAAGGTGTAATCACATTATAAGCCATGTGAAAATAATCTCCAATACTTGGTTTATTCAATGGAGACCACTCAACTGGCACAAATAACTGCAAGTAAAACAAGTACAACCATTTCAGGTGTCTTTGAGACAAACAGTTTCAATAATTTTTAACAGATGAAAGTCATTGAAAATGTCAAATGAGACACCATTTTTCTGCAGAAATACTGATTTTAGACAACCAGTTTTTCTGGCTTATAGTAGGCCTATGATTTGTGTCAATAAATAAGACTAACCAATTTTTATAACACAGACTCTTCAAACAAGGGAGATAATTATTAGTTATCTCCCTTTAATGTGGACATTTAGTTGAGCTCTAGTATTTTACCTTCAGACAGATTAACTAACAATATAATCTTACGAGATTGAACTGTTATAAAACAAAAAAGGCATGCTTTTGCTGAAAAAAGTTGACTTATGTATATACTGCAGCAATTGGTCTTCCAAAGTCAAGAATCCAATTTTCTAGAGCCAGAACCAACCAAAGATCCCAATGAAAGTGAGAAGAAATATCAGAGGTATGAGCAAGGTCTCTGTTGAAAAAGATAAAGTGTTTTACATGAATGGTTATAAAAGTTAGTATTCTAATTGATTAAACAACATGTTCTAAATACTAGTCATAGAGCTAAAAGAAATACTAGAGTATAGAGTATGCTTACTACAGGTAAAATAATGTCATTTTTGCTATACTTTTTGTAATATTTCACTTAGAGTGAATATACTAAAAGCATTGGCAGACTCTACAGGTTTCTCAAACATATGACAGTCAAACATTTATCCTTGTACAGAACACCAGGCTGATTGGCATTGGTTGATAATTGTTTTCAAATATTCAATTCAGATAGTAAATAGCTTTGGTGTAACTAATAGAAAACTTATCTAGAAATAGTTATTTATGTATATTTACACCATTTTATTTAGGTCATTTCACTCTTATGACCGTATGTCAGCCGTATGAAGGATTTGTTTGTTTGATTGGGGTTTAACGTCGTACTCAAGGATATTTCACTTATATGACGACCATTGTCCACTTCACACTGTTCCTTTCC
>JAVFBX010229861.1:0-10893 GCA_034783855.1 Mopalia kennerleyi | reverse complement strand
AGATAAAACAATGCTTATCATTTCTTGATATCTGTAATTAATAAATAGCTAATTTTCATGACCTGAGGAAGTAGAGTTATCACCAGGAGCTAAGCTTTTGTTTTAAACACTCCATGAGCGTGTCTTGCAATTATATCAAGTCAAATAGTTTGCAACTAGACATTTAGCATTAGGTATGCACATAACTCTATTCGTGCACATGGATCCAGATACCTCTAGAACACAATGCGCAATTTTACAAAATGGACATTCGAGGGTTGTGAGGTAAACGTTGGCATAATAAAAATATTGTGAGCAGAATGCACCTTAAAAGACATTGCAGAGTCAGCACAGAGAGTTGTTTTACAGCCCCTTAATATAAAATAAACGACGATTGTAAAACCGCTCCAAAAAATGAAACAGTAATGCATCGTGTTATAATGTCGCTGACCCTATAAAATAATGATACCTCTAAATGTCAACAGGAATTTTAATACCAACGGTAACATATTGACACTTAAAAGCAAAACCCTTTCACTACATTTTGACTACAAACAGGAGTGCAGTGTATTTTATTGGGGGTCCTAAACTTGCGATCAGAAACGCTTGCAAATCATTCAGATGATTAGGGGCTTTTAGGTTTGTTTGTAGATCACATTGATCGTGTTAGACAAATTGTTATGTGTTTCTAATGAGTATCTGTCATGTGACATAGCGGACACTTTGGTGTCCTTTAAAATACATCTTCACCCAAACTACTAAAATGAACAATTTCAAACTGTTTCTTTTTTTTTTGGTCCAGTTTTGGCGCAATTTGGTCTTAAGCCACCAACCAAATTGATCCATTTCAGTTATTTGAGAATTTGAACTTGATAATGCGTTGCTCAATCATTAGCTCAACACCCGGCTGGGTAGTAGAAAATGTGACTGTTCGATCATAGACAAAGTGTTTGGTGTTTTTCACCAAGTTACATTTAAACGTGAAAAATATAGTAAAAACTGTAGTTATTGCATTACAAATTATTTATGCTATTTATAGCCGAAAGCATTAAAATCGAAAGTTTTCTCAGCTGTTTATTTTTTAGCGTGACCCCTTAATGTAAACATTTCCCCTAATATAAAAAAGCTAATATTGTTATGGCCTTAATCTAAAAATAGTTATGTTTTTTCTTTTATCTTGATATTTCCATCTGTGATATTTAACCTGGAACATATTGTTTATAAATCGAATTGTCTCCCAGGCTGTTTACGTTTACTTTAAACACCTCCTCCTAAATGTAACGATCTATGGACGCAATTTGAAAATATTAACATTGATCCCCCTGATATCTATGCGTAATCTTGTCTACTACTTTTACATATAGCTCAAAATATATTTTTTAGAAATCGATATGTTTAATGTTAAGGCCTCTCCCCATAATGTAAAAAACCATATATAAAATTGCATGACCTAAATGATAAAATACCTAAGCTTATTCCTGTCTTATGCATATTTTTTCCGTTATACAAAGCATAAAAACAGTTGTCAGAACGCACAGTTTATTTTGAGTCGTAACATTGAACGAAAACGCCTGTCCTTAAATGTAAAAAGATCATAATTAAAATTGTGTGGTATAGATCAGAAAATATTTAGATTAATATTATCTCGATGATTATCTCTTCTGTGATATATAGCTTGAAACATAATTACTTTAAAGTTGTTTATTTTAAGCGCAAAGACCTCCCTGTTAATAAAAAAAATAGAAAACTTTAGCAAATTTTATATAAGATACAATATTTATTATCAAAGAAAAAAGATAATAATAATTAAACTAAAACAGTTAATTATATGTAAAAGGAAATATACAAATGGTTATATAAGTACAATAAAAGGGAGTATGAACAATTATAACAGAGTTTGAACAATTATAACAGAGTTTGAACAATTATAACAGAGGTTGAACAATTATAACAGAGTTTGAACAGTAAGGCAGTGGATAACGTTTGTGATTTAAAAACGCTTATGGTTTGTAGTATATCCAGTCAATAAAGTAAACGTTGACTGTGTTGGGTTCGGCTATAATAACTATGGCTATAATAGCGTTATTATAATGGCTATAATAACGAAACCCATTGGACATAGAAGCGCGGATAGTCTCTCATGTGGTAGAACACACTTGGACAAAAAAAGGAAACAAGGCAGACAATATCAGTATCGTAAAGACCACTTCAAATAAATAAGGACAGATAATAAATAAGCTGACGTCAAGACACAGTAACAATTCCAAAGAATTACGGTCATTCCTCAGCAATAGCCCAGTATCAGCTCCTATGTATCATTTTATGTTCTAGATAAACTCCTAGATAGGGATAATGTATCGTCTTCCGGGCAAATATATTTATTTATTCAACACGCTGCTAATTTCTATTGCCGGAATATGACAGCAAGTGAACTAAAAATATGCTATAATGGGAGATTTTTTATAATAATCCTTTTTATTCAGACAGCCATATGAAATTATGAAGGCGTATTTTTTTCCCCCTTTATTACACAACCCACACGAGTCCCAAATTTATCAGCTACTTTAAATGACTTCAATATAATTTATTATCTGGTATTCTCTTGACTGAAACCAACAATATGTCTGTAAACCGCGGACAGCACATATACTTTACTTTCGTAAATGCATTGAAATAAATACAATCAATTTCAAGCAGAAATTTTAGAAACAGAGAGACTGTATAGATTACAATTGAAAACTAATTAACCAGAAGATAGCAAACAATTTCGATGGTATCGCAATTAAGTCAATCGGTACAGCGAAACTTAAGTATTTTAAAACAAAGTCAATAAATGTAACCAAAACATAACAGGAACTTGGACAATTGTCAATCAACTATTAAGTAAAAGCCAAAGATCAAATTAGAATTAATTTATAAACATAAAAGGCACAGATATAAGCGATCCTGAGGCTATAGCTAATCACTTTCCTACCTACTTTTAGGCCATTGCAGTAATATTTTAGACAATGAAACAGATATAGCTGGGGTAAATTATTCATACTTGGTTGTGCCGTGCAAATCAGATATTCAATTTAAATCAGTTACACATATCTGTAACAAATCTGTACTTCAAGGATTAAAATCTATCTCTGCTCGTTGAACCGGTGGTATGAGAATGTCAAACAAGTGTCCCGTGCAATTGTGAAGGCCTTATTTTATGTAACAAATTTGTCTTTCATATCCTATCTAGTTCCTGATTGCCTTAAAACTGCTAAAATAAGTCCAATATATATACATCCTGAGTATACAATCACCTTGAAAGTTATAGCCCGACATCCTTTCTTCCGTTAGTAAGATTTTCGAAAAACTGGCCAACAACATGTGTAACAATTCAATCCTTTGTAATAATTAATACTGGTTAATATTTGACTACTCGATTGTTCATAAAATCACTCTAGTGATTATAATAAGACACGTTCAATGCTGAACTTGAAAATATTTCCTTTTGTTTTTTTGACACTAGATTCTCATTATTATCAACAAAACTAAATAAAGGTTCATTACGCCAAATAAGAAAATTGTAATGAATCATTCGAAATTTATGATGCGTGATGAAGAAATAGAAAGAGTTTAAATTCCTGGGTATAGTTTTCAACAATAAAATGAAGTTGGATATCTCATATCCGTTTCATTTGTACAGGAATCTCTCGTTATTTTGGTATTTTTTCACTCATCTGAGGAATGGTGTTAATAACAAAACTTTATACATTCTATATTATTCTCTTATTCATGCTTATCTTTCTTATGGACTCAAAATATACCAATCCCACCTTAAACCACTTTATATGCTCAATTTGATATTGTCAATTCGTTTATTCAATCGAAACAATCCCTCTTAACTTGTTGTGTATACTAACGCAGTAGGAACAAGGAACAGTATTTTGTAAATAACCAGGCTAACTAACAACGGTCAGTTATCAATAAACATCTTTATCACGGCGGGCCCTCGAGGGGTGGAACGAGCTTGTTACTCGTATCAGATGCATCAGATCGAAGTTTTTGTATAAATCCTCTAAAAATCATGTTGGTTAAATAAATAATTTATAATCACTGTGTACAGATTGACATGCTAAAAGTGTACATTTCTATGTCTTAGCAAGATTTATTTTAAAAACATAAGTAAATATTTCAATATCAGTTCTCCACTACTACACCTTGTTAAAAATATGTTTCTCTTTACCCCACGGATTGTTCGTACATAGCTCCCGCCATTGTTTATGGAACGTATGTACTAGTATGTCTATTTCCAGTATTATGGTAAATAAATATAACTTGAAGTAAAATGTACTCAAGTGTTACTGTTATATCAAAGTCACTCAGAAGGGACAATGATGTGCAGGAATTCTATATCATTATTGTATTAGCGTGGACAAATTAAAATTTTATATCGCTATAGTAGGAATACTGTACATTGGATTAAAAAAAATGGCTAAAGGTGAATTTCGTTGATAATTACACCTATAACTGTCATGATTCATTAACTTAGCAAAAGAAAGGTCTAACACATTTTTTAAAATAACATTGACACATTAAGACTCTATACAATAGTAATACCCGTTGTCATCTGTAAAACTAATAACCTATCTACCTTATGTACGGTACATAATCTGTCCGTCAACAGTTTCCGACTCCGAATCAATGCAGTTATTCTTTATTTTTTTTAATACAGAATGAATGACGATGATATATCTTTAGATAAAAACCTTGACGTAAGCCTTCTATCCCCCCTCACTCCCCTCGATTCCGTCGTCCATGCGGATGGAAATTGCAGGAGGATTTCATCAGGATGACGAATGGTCAATACAAGATGATTGCTTCAGGATGACAACACACGGACGTTACAAGATCATTGCTTCAGAATGACAAACGGACATTGTTAGGTGACTGTTTAGGATGACAAACCGACATTGCAAAATGATTACTTCAGGATGACAAACGAACATTGCAAGATGATTTCTTCAGGATGACAAATGGACATTGTTAGGTGATTACTTCAGGATGACAGACGGACGTTGCAAGATCATTGCTTCAGAATGACAAACGGACATTGTTAGGTGATTACTTCAGGATGACAGACGGACGTTGCAAGATCATTGCTTCAGAATAACAAACGGACATTGTTAGGTGATTACTTCAGGATGACAGACGGACGTTGCAAGATGATTGCTTCAGGATGACAAACGGATATTGCAAGATTGGGTAGAGATGGATTTGCCAGTATTCTGGGACGAATGGGTTCTGAAAGTTAGAAGTAATAAAGAACGATTTGGTACAGATCAATAGGCGAGTATTGTAGGATGATTGGGTTCAGAAAGTTAGAAGTTATGTCAAACGATTGTGTACAGATCGATTCGCGAATATTCTAGGACGAATAGGTTCAGAAAGTTAGAAGTAATAAAGAACGATTGGGTACAGATCAATAGGCGAGTATTGCAGGATGATTGGGTTCAGAAAGTTAAACATGTAGGACGATTGGGTTCAGAAGTTAGAAGTTATGTCAAACGATTGTGTACAGATCGATTCGCGAGTGTTGTAGGATGATTGGGTTCAGAAAGTTAAAGGTAATGTCGAACGATTTGGTACAGATCGATTCGCCATTTTTGTAGGATGATTGGATTGAGTAAGTTATGTCGAACGATTTGGTAGACATAGATTCTCGAGTATTGCAAGACGATTGGATTCGGAAAGTTGGAGGTAATTTAGAACGATTGGATACAGATCGATTAGCGAGTGTTGTAGAAGGATCGGGGACAGTACAATAACTGGACATTGCTTTTATTCGTCTTACTCAACCAAAAGACAATTTTTGAAAGTATTTCTATAAATCTCTTTTTGGAAAGTGTCATATTGGTTATTTATGACTTCAGCAAACTGGTAATTATAATTCCTCAGTGATCTTGTATTGTTTGTTTGACATTATAACTGTTAACATCCAGTCTTATTCAACCCAAAATCGTGAATTCCAAAATAATACTATTCCTTTTCACATCCCAACAGATAAATATTTGAATATTATTGGTATATAATCATTAAAAATACATAAGTATATGTTATATAGCTCAGTGGATTTGATTTGTTTGTTTGATTAGGGTTTAACGTCGTACTCAGTGGTATTTCACTTATATGACGTCGAATTGTCCGCTTCACATTGTTCCTAACTAATAACTTGCACTGGCTAACCGCTAAGCCAGGGCCGCGGGCCACCAGGATTAGAGCACTGGCTAACCACTAAGCCAGGGCCGCGGGCCACCAGTGGATTAGAGCACTGGCTAACCACTAACCCAGGGCCGCGGGCCACCAGTGGATTAGAGCACTGGCTAACCACTAAGCCAGGGCCGCGGGCCACCAGGATTAGAGCACTGGCTAACCACTAAGCCAGGGCCGCGGGCCACCAGGATTAGAGCACTGGCTAATCACTAAGCCAGGGCCGCGGGCCACCAGTGGATTAGAGCACTGGCTAACCACTAAGCCAGAGGCCCGAGTTCGAATCCTGGTGGAGCCAATTTCAGCCAAGCAAATTGTCTTTATCTACAATAAAAACAATATAAATGGAGTATAAAACGGATTCCGTATGGATTAACAGTTCTTCATGGTCCAACTATTCGAGAATTAAACCTTTAAATACCGTGAAGAACTTAGAGAACTAATAATTTACATATATAATATAATTTCTAACGGATTAAGTCAGCTATATCAATCCTGCATGACAATTGCTGATCTACCCTTCAGATTTTTTCGAATAAATTTAAAACCTAATTTTAATTTATTAACTTAATTGGTATAAGAAAACGTACGTGTGGGTATTTCATTCATTAAACTTTGTATAACCCGTAAATTTGAGAACATCAGCAGGGACGAACCTCGATCTTAACTACAACACGATAACGCCTCAACAGAAGCACAGAAATATGAACAATGTAATACAGCCGTTACCGAAGTTTCATAACAGCAAGTTTAACGAGAATTGAATAAATTATAGCTAGTACAGAAATGCCTGGTCACTACAGATTGGAATAAATATGTAGCAAATGACCAAATGATCATATGTTAAGATTAGTATCACCAGCTAAAAGTGTAAACTTATTTTGAAGCAAATGTCATGTACACTAAAACCAAAAAAGGCTTTACAATTGAACATTACGGCACTTCTACATTTAAAAAGATTAGTGATGATACGTTGTCTTTTAAACAGGTAATTTCTATGGTTTCTATCGCTTTTTAAGGGGCTTCCAATCGTTTAATTGGTCCACACACTGTTGAGAAACATACTTCATTTACGTTGTTATAATTCACAGAATGTTGTCTATTTCTCATGCTATCATCAACACCGTTAAGCCCGTCTAATGTTTTCACCCTTTTTAATAACCATTGACCATATCAAACGGTATCAGACGGTATCAAACGCTTTGATACAACCAAGAAACACGGAAATACAATATTCTGTGGAAATACAATTCTATGGATAGTTTGCTTAATGTTGACGTCAAAGAGATAGGACGGTAAAGATTTGAAATAAGTTGCCATTTTCAAATGGTCGAGAAATAGTCTATAGTCAAGATATTTATCAGTATATTGTGTAAGACGGGGAGCAATGGTTTAAGCAACATATCTAAATAGGAACGAATATCGTTTCTTCCATTTAAGCCATTTTTGATTTCTTTATATTTCTTTAAACTTTTTCGAGTGAAATTTAGTAGTGCAAATTGTGGTGGGGAGATGGTCATATAGAAGCGGGAATTATCGAATGAATAGAGGTGAACGTTTTCTCTGCAAGCTCATGCGGTTATAAAAAATTTTAACAGTTTTAACAGTAAATGTTAAGAAGTTTGCTAGGATTGGTTTTATACTTGTTGGTTTCATACAATTTCTTTGCAGGTGCCCTTTAGACATTTATAGCATTACGTTGATCTTCCCACTCATAGTATGACTTTTTATTGGTCATACAAATTTGAAATGTATAGAAAGATTCATTTACCAGATTTATCAGATGAATATTGTTCCAATCATCGTTGCTTAAATTTGTTATCAAATTGTTTTATTATCGTAAGTCATTTCCATTGAGTTGTATTACTTCTGCTGTTATTTGTGTCTTCAGTATTGACTGAGATAGTGGCGATATTAAATATTGGTTATATATGTTATAAGTATGGCATTAGCTGTATTGAAGAACAAAATCACTCGGTATTGTAGGAATTTGGTTTACCAGTATTTAACATCATAATCCCCCGCTTTTGTAGGAGTTTGGTTTGCAAGCATTGCAGCACAAAATCACCTCTGTATGCTGTTGAAACCGAACGTCCAGCCAGCTACGTAGAATACCAATCAACCGGTAGTGTAGAATTTCTAAATGCCTTAATTTCTGAACTAAACTTAACTAAAATGGGAATACGGATAACGATAAACAGTGATTGCATATGTATCTGCTTGTCCAATAAACCTTTCATTAAACTTGTCAATAATGAACAGCTCCCTATATATGGGCTTCGGCTGTCATCAGACACATTGATACACGTATTGAGCACTAGTTGGCACTAGTTGGCATACACCACATACTATTTTTGTTTAAATATTCTAATGCGACTTGGCATCAAAATTCGAGAAGTCCGAAAAGAACCAAAGCTGTTACATTTGACCAAAATAAGCTAAATAATACAAAGACTTTTCCCAAAGTGTCTACTTTGCCCCATGAATCGAGTATCATATCCGTATGATTGCTCCAATTAAGAATCATAAAACATAATTTTACAATTTAAAATACGTTTTGACAATAATTAAGAGGTCACGTTAGACTGTATGCCCGTTCGTTTTGTGGCGCCTTTTTAATTTTAATTTTTAATGCATTAAAATTGTAATGTAAAATCAGATCGGACACTTCTTATTTGATTGTACTTGTAATTGTCGTGCGGTGAACGATTGCTCGTTTTAGTTCTAGTTGTTCGCGGGCTAGTGAAGCGCTCGCCGAACTGCTCGCTCGGCTTAACACGCCTGGGGAAAATATATTATAACATGTTTTGGATCCCAAGCAATTATAACACTTCAATTTGAAGGACCAATTATAAGGTTTTATCGACACCTGCAGTCGTGAAATGTCTTCGCTTGAATAACAAGCAAATTAAATTATTAAGTAGGAACATAATGAATGCCGGAAATAAACCCATCTCCAAAAAACAACATCAAATTATATTTAAAAACAGAAGGCTCAGAGGTGACTCATGTTGCTCCGTTGCTCTCAAATTTAAGAGACAGCAACAGGCCACCAAGAGTTTATGTCTGTGATTGTCCTGTCTTGTCGCTGCTTGTTGTCAATGACAACAACAAGGGTTATTTCGTTTACCATGCCGCCATATAATTTGTTTTCTTTGAAAACTGCTGGTCGGTTAATCGCCAGATTTGGTAATTGCATCCATGCATCAAGATTTTACTTGGGACAATGTTTCGCATCTGTTTACAAACACGGTGACTAACATTATAGTAATGAGACTTTACACACATAACAAGTGTTTATCTTCATATACATTACAGCACATTTCAACGGATTGTTTCAAGTATATATTTACATGAGCAATTACAGGAGTATTTCTGACAGTAAACTTTTTCAAGACAGATTAACCTTCTTTTTTTTCAGAACATTATAAGGGAAATAATCCTATAAAATGCTCAGCGAGTCATAATAGACGATTAAGCCTGTTTGGCCAATTTAAATATTTACGACATTTTATTCTTAAAGCAAAAAATTTAAGTTAAGATTGATATTTTGATAAAAAGAAAGCCCGCAAATGTTGTAAGTCATAACTGGTGTAGACACGGCAGCTCAGTTAGTATTTGCTATTACCAGAAGTCTACCAAGCAGAAGTATGAAACCATCCATTACCAAGTCTCAACGGCATTGTGACTCACTCAGCGCTAATTGTCGAAAAAGCGCCCTCTAGCGAGAAATAAAGAATATTCGAAGAACATGAATTAGATGCGGAATCATGGGTAAGCTAAGCAATTTCTATCACTTAGCAAAGGTTATTTTTACGCAAAAGGCGTCAGTGTATATTCTGACTTTCAAACTGTGTGAAACAAACGAAATCCTCCATTTTTGCGCAATGAGTCATATGGCACTATGAGAATCCTCTGAACGCCAAAATAACATGCTTCATACTTCTGTTTGATAGACTTCTGCTATAAATAATAAGGAAGGGTTGTGCGTTACCAAATAGTGCGGTACTGATTTGGATTTGTTACTGATGTAGAAGTGGTCGCGAAGCGGCTGGTGGCCCGCTCTCCACTACATTATAAGTAAGGGCTGTGCGTTATATAGTAGTGGGAAGCGGGTGGAGCAGTATGGATATAGCGTGGGGATCTCTTGAAAAGTACTGCCTATAGCCTGACGTCATAAAGTCGCGTGACGTCACAGGCCAATGCATGCAGTGGTTCTGCAAGTCGACTCCGTTGAATAGAGAAAATTCCGAAAAAGGAAGGATTGTACCTATTGCTGTCATGGGCAGGTATGGGTGTCTCCCCGTGATGCTTTCTCGTGGCCGCACCAGCCACCGAACCGCCTCCACATCTCTAAACGGTCTTGAAAATAAACTGGTTTATTAGAATGCTCTTAAAGGAGTTCGTTAGACGATATCATTTAAAAGGTATTAAGAATAAGTGAAGTTTCCTCTAGAAGTATCTAATACAGTTAAAATAATCAACTTGGGCACACTTAAAAAAAGTGACGGACGACGCGTTTATTTTCAAACGTTAACAACTTTCTGAAAAACTGGTTTGTTTTCAAATAAATTACCGTCGTTTTCGATTACTTACATACGTTGTCAAAATCAGATGGATTTTATTTTTAAATAACTCATGTCTTGGGGAGGCGGTTTGATTTTGTTT
>JAVFBX010229850.1:0-10893 GCA_034783855.1 Mopalia kennerleyi | reverse complement strand
ACTGAGTTGGTTAAATACCCCAAACAAGTTCGAAATATCTGATTGGATGCGTAAAAGTTCCCACGCATCCAATCAATTGCTTGGAAGCCGAGTTCCATTATACCTGAGTTATCCGCCAAGGGTTGTAATGCAGAGTTGCTCGTATATAAAACCCTTGGCTGGAGAAGATGCGGTTAAGGCTATAAAACGTTAGACTGCATTGACCATACCTGGATCTACCACTGTTTTTGTAGCCGGCAGACTGACGAACCTACAAGGAGGCAAGTTAAGAATACACGGGTTTACAATTTCGAAAATAAGCCCCGCCTACTTCCGTTTGAAACGCAATCAGCAGCATATATATGGTAAACTGTTTACCATATCTGGTCAATTGGGTTAAGCTCAAAGCGAGATAACTTCGGTTTGGGAGGCGAACAACACTATATATGGGAAACTGAAAACACGTGTTTTAAACTGACCGTCTCGCTCGTTACGTCGCTTTGATCAGGCTTAACCGTGTGAAAAGAGCTTGTGCGCACATAATTCATCCATCCAGTAAATGGACGTCTGATTGTATATGGAAACAAGCAAAATTGTCTTTCTCAATAATCAAAATATATATTTGATTTGATATGATAGATCCTTCATTTTTCTTGATTGAATGATCCATCAATGAAACAGTGCCTCATCTCACGTATTTTATATTGAACTAAATGAAGCAGTTTTAAGATGTACTTACCGGGCTGGCTTTCACAGATGAAGTTGATAAACATATAACAGTTGACGTCCATGGCGTCATAATTTGAAAAGTTGCTTGGTGGGTTTTCCCACCATAGGTTGTTAGTGAGGACAGAGCAGTGCTCCTTGTCACCGTAATTGTCAGGTTCACTTGATTCGCCCCATTTATGCCAAGGAAGCATTGCATTTGCTAAACTTCCGTCTTCCCATACATACATGTTTTCTGCAATAAAGACACACAAAAGACAACAAAGATTTATTATTTGCTTTAACTCTTAGTCTTCTTCCGGTGGTTGCGAGTCTCCTATAGACTTGGTATGCTCAGAGGTAAGGGTACGCTCCAATATGCAGCGGCTTTTACATATATTTACTACAGCCTGTCCATTTCAGCCGCTGCATATAGGAGAATGTTTAGCGCGAGACAAACACCACAGGGTGCTATTGGAGACTAGATATCAAGATCCAATCAAGTTGCGTTATAAAGCGCTTGTTTGGCTTGCAATTTGTTGACCCCTAATCTAATACCGAGGTCAAGGTTTAGCACGTCGCGGGAAATGTGGAGTTGTTGTTGTTATCCAATCAGCGTTGGTATGAAGGTTTTGCCTCGAAACGGCAGGTAAAGGCATATGATTGGATATAGTCTACAGGCGTTCGACAGCGGTGTCTGGCATGCAAGTCCGCTATATACGCTATGCATCAATGAGCAGGTAAAAGAAGACGTATATAAATTTAAAAAAAACCCGCTGTATGTTATGAGCGTAAGGTAAGAAAAAACAAGAGGCCGATCTGTTTGTGATGTACTTTGTCTTGTCATCGTTCTGAGCTGTATTTGTGTGTTGCCTCTGGGATTACACCCCTCCAGAACTAGGCCCTCGATGAGCCAATCACAGCTAACCAGGATACATCGCTTGTAGGCTGAATTTGTTTTAGACGAAAGGCTTGTATTTGCAAGCAACATTTGAGCTAATTTGAGCTAACTAACATAAAATGTTAGTTAAGATTTGAAGATTTGAACTATTTGTCTCATACGGAGAGGTCGTATTCATTTAGTTTATGTGTTTAGTGGACTTGAATGGGTTAAATTTCACCAGGTACAAGCTGGGTCGACGAAAAGTGTCCGCTCCTCTATCTTCTCTATCTCCATAGACGGTAACGAGCCCATGTGATCTCGAGAAGTTGCCAAACGACATTTGTAAGAGGAAGGAGGATTCTTGTGGTTGATCTCACTTGTTCAAGATTTCAACCAATTGTCCTGCAAAAAGTCGCTATAGACAACTATAATAGTATACACCATTGACGATTTCTGAATAACAAAAGGTACCTAGAGGAGTGGTCTATCTGAACGCGTACGCTCTAAATTTGGATATAGTATATGATTCTTGTCTAAACATTCTTCTGACCTTTAGGGTCGCGGGTTCTATTCCGGTATGCCGACAACTACCGGAATGTTACTTTTCCGGGTTGAACCTGTTTTCCTTCCGAAATAATCCAGGTCAGTGATGAAGGGACAAATTAATAAATTTGGAGACACAAGAACATTTTTTTCTCTCACGATTTGGACAACAAAAACGAGATTCTCTGTGTCGTCTCCACTATTGTCACAGTGTCTGTGATCAATGCCGTCTCTATCATCCTTACATTTCCCTAGATTCAGGCCGTCTCCACCACCCTCACAGTTCCTTCATCCATGCCGTTTAAACTAACCCCGTAGTCCTCGTGATCCAGACCACGTGATTACATTTCCCGTGTTCCAGGCCGTCTCCACTATTTTCAGTTTCCGTCATGCATGCCCTCTCTACCATTCTCAATTGCCGTGACCAATGCTGTGTCCACCAATCTCACAGATCCCGTGAGCCATGCCCACTTCGCAATCCTCGCAGTTCCCTTTGCCCGTGTCGTCTCCACCATCCCCATAGTCCCCGTGATCCACACCATCTCTATCATTCTCCGTTTCCGTGACCAATGCTATCTCCACCATCCTCACTGTTCACGTGCTCCATGTTGTCTCCGCCATCCTCACAACCCCCGTGATCCATGCCTCTCTACCATTCTCAGTTTCCGTGACCAATGCTTTGTCCACCATCCTCACTGTTCTCGTGCTCCATGCCATCTCCACAATCCTCATAGCCCCCGTGATCCATGCCTCTCTACCATTCTCAGTTTCCGTGACCAATGCTATGTCCACCATCCTCACACTTCCCGTGCTCCATGTCGTCTCCACCATCGTCATAGCCCCCGTAATCCATGCCTCTCTACCATTCTCAGTTTCCGCGACCAATGCTATGTTCACCATCCTCACTGTTTCCGTGCTCCATGCCGTCTCCACCATCCTCATAGTCCCCGTGATCCATGCCTCTATACCATTCTCCGTTTCCGTGACCAATGCTATGTCCACCATCCTCACTGTTCCCGTAATCCATGTCGTATCCACCATCCTCATAGTCCCCGTTATCCATGCCTCTCTACCATTCGCAGTTTCTGTGACCAATTCTATGTCCACCATCCTAACTGTTTCCGTGCTCCATGCCGTCTCCACCATTCTCATAGTCCTCGTGATCCATGCCTCTCTACCATTCTCCGTTTCCGTGACCAATGCTATTTTCACCATCCTCACTGTTCCCGTGCTCCATGCCGTCTTCACTATCCTCATAGCCCCCGTGATCCATGCGTCTCTACCATTCTCAGTTTCCGTGACCAATGCTATGTCCGCCATCCTCCCTGTTCCCGTGATCCAGACCGTTTCTACCAACTTCACAGTCTCTGCCACCAATGCCGTATCCACCATCCCCGTACTCACACAGGTTGTAGCCGCCCCGCGATCATCACAGTTCACTCGAAGGCGTTTACTATAAATCATTCAAATATAAGTTCTGTTATTTTCAATAATATAAGCCGTTGAAATGCAACCTAGCAACAACCAGATTTTGCGATTGACAACAAAAAACCCATAAGATACCGCCTTAAAAGCAATGTATTATAGTCCCATACCTGTGTGTCGGTCTGTGGCACCGATATAGTAACCAAGAGGTTTATTCGCTTCTGTTATCAGGGATCGTATAATCTCCAGTTCATCAGGAGAATCAATTTTCAACAGTCCACCATTTCCTCCCCTGCACCAACATGATGCTTCTATCTGGGTAAGGTGGATTTCAGACAAATAATAACAACTCCCTGTCTTGGGGCTACATGACCACGGGATCGAATAACACGCGACATGCATGTCATTGCGAAGCTGCAACAGAAAGTAAACGTTTGGACTTATAAGATCTGAGCTTTTCAAACAATTAAACACAGCGTATACTTGTTAACAAGTGCACAAGAGAAAGTCAGCTGAACAAACATGTAAGAAGTTAATTGCTCGTTTGCTGGCCAAGAATCTCCCCCAGAAGCAACTAACTTGTCGCCTATATGTATCAAGAAGAGTTCCCTATTACCATCTTGCTGACCCAGATAGTTGATTTGTCGCCTATATTTGTCAAGATTTTCCTATAACCATCTTACTCACCAAGATAGTTGTTGTGTCGCCTATATTTGTCAAGAAGATTTCCCTATCGCCATATTACTCACCAAGTTAGTTGGTATATCGCCTATATTTGCCAAGAAGATTTCCTATCGTCATAGTCCTGACAAATATAGGTGGTGTGTAGCCTATATTTGTCAAGAATTGTTGTGAAGTTTGCGTGATGTAATTGCAGTAGTTTCTATTTGAGTATTACGTGATAGGTATACAGTTGTTTACTTATATTGACCAATCAAATCTCGGCTGCTCTTAGCTGATTGGACGTAACCATTTCCCGCGGAGATTTGTATTCGTCTTTGTGTAAAGTTTTCTTGGCAGCTAGATAGCCAATCTTTAGTAAGTTGGAAAGCAGAGTTCAAGAGGGAAGGAGTGGATTTTGGTTAAGTAGTTTTGGCCACACTTTTTAAATTATGATTATTTCGGATTCTTAGGCATCATTGGATTAGATCACGTGAGTAGACTTACTATCTAAACTTGCAAACTTATAGTTATTAAATTATTCTCTCCTCATTTATTCAAAATATATATATTTAAATTTATATTTTGTTCTGTGTGTTGATTTTTCTCGCCCTAGTGATTCACAATTAGATAAAAGATCCACGGCTAGCATTCATTAATAATTGGCTGAAACTGTTGCAAGGTATTGTAAACGCTTCCACTCTGCTTAAGATCTAAAATAATATACTTCGTAACAAGAAGAGTTCTCTAGTACCATCTTACTGACCGAGATAGTTGAGTTGTCGCCTATATTTGTCTAGAATAATTCCTATAACCATCTTACTGACCCAGATAGTTGGTTCACCGCCTATATTTGTCAAGAAGAGTTCCATAGTACCATCTTACTGACCGCGATAGTTGGTCTGTCGCCTATACTTGTCATGAAAAGTTCCTTATTACCATCATAGTGACAAAAGAGTTGTCGCCTTTATTTGTCAAGAAGGCTTTTCTAGTCGATCTTTCTGACCAAAGATAGTTGGTTTGCCGCCTATATATGTCAAGAAGAGTTCCTATTACCATCTTACTGGCCAAAATAGTTGGCCTATAGCCTGTTAGTCGAGAATAGTTGCCTATCACCGTCTTACTGACCAAGATCGTTGGTAAGTCGCCTATATTGGTCAAGAAGAGTTCCCTGTTATTATCTTACTAACCCAGATACTCAGGCAGATAGTTGGTTTACCGCCTATATTTGTCGGGAAGAGTACTCTGATACCATCTTTCCCATATAGTTGGTTTGTCGCCTATATTTGTTAACAAAAGTTACCTATTACCATCTTACTGACCAAGCTGGTTGATTTGTCTCCTATACATGTCAAGACGAGTTCCCTATTACCATCTTACTAACCAAGATAGTTGGTTTGTCGCCTATATTTGTCAAGAGTTCCCTATTACCATCTTACTGACCAAGAAAGTTGGTTTGTCGCCTATATTTGTCAAGAAGATTTCTCTGTTATTATCGTACTGACCAAGATAGTTGATTTGTCGCCTATACATGTCAAGACGAGTTCCCTATTACCATCTTACTGACCAAGAGAGTTGGTTTGTCGCCTATATTTGATCTTTGTCAAGAAGAGCTCACTATAATACATCATAGTGACAAAGTTAATTGTTTGTTATCAGCTGTGTCTGTGAAGAACCGCTTAGACGTGATTCGCGAGTCGAATAACGAATCCCGTTTTTTTTTTGTGATTCGTGATTCAAATAACGAATTCTGTTTTTTTGTCGTTATTCGTGATTCGAAGAATGGGTAGGGGCTATCTGTGTGTACACAATACAGGGTGGGAAGACGCTCCTTCCCGACAGATATAGTGCTAGAAACCTTTGAGAGCTGAAAAACAAATCCACTTTTCAGAGCGGGAAAACTTTTTGGCATATACATTTTTGAAGTGCCCGCGGTCGCGGTTTAGTTGTTAGCTTGTCGGTCTATTAATCTTACTTCGATGTGATGTACAGTTCACGGGTTCTGGCATATGAGTGAGACCAAAAAAAATATTTGAGACGCACCATCAATCTTTGTGAGACCAATGACGAATCCCTTTTTATGGGTTACGAGGGGTGGGAAGACATTCTTTCCCGGCAAAGATATTTTCAAAGCACCATCAACCATTATGAGTTGAATAACGAATCCTGTTTTTTTGTCGTGATTCGTGATTCGAATTACAAATCCCATGTTTTGGGTCGTTATTCGTGATTCGAATAACCATCCACGAGTAACGAATCCGCTGCTAACTTCCAACCGCCAACTTATTCGACATATGTAGAATAGGGGTAGAAGTGTTAAAACGGCTTGCCATACACGCTTAGAAAAATATGGCTCTAATGCAACTATTTAAGGTTCTTCAGTCATGGCTCTGGTGGAACTTTTTTTGGTTCTGTATGGAACCCTCACAGTGTTTATCCCTTTCTTTCTACATCAGGGAACCGTTTTTGTCATATTGTTTCCATACTGAACCATCTTTTTTTAAAGAACATACAAAGAACCATTAATTCTAAGAGTGTACCGCATGAGAACTATTGATCGGGTGTGTGTAGATTTCCTGGAAAGAAGGCTTTGTCTATGTGCATTTCTTATGAATTGATTTTTATAGGCCAACGCACGAGCTGTGAGATTTGTAATTAACACATTTCTAGCGGAGAACAATACACTTTATGGTCAGTGAACTCTTCTGCTCCCTGTGCTAGCGACTATTGTCCTATATTTGTATCTTTCGGATTTACGTCTCATTGTAACCTCCTGGGTAATCCGCCTAGATGGAAAACTGACAAGGCCGACTGGTCATCCTTTGCTAAGGACTGTGCGAAAGCTTTTATTCCCGATCTGTGTGATGTATTTTCTGATAATATTGTAAACGCTTTTACCTTAGCTGCAACTAAATCAATTCCAAAGTCATCGGGTAATACAGTAACAAAAGCTCCAGTTCCGTAGTGGAACGATGATTGCTCAAGAGCAATAAAAGACAGGAAAGCGTGCTAAGAATCGAGCTCAACACTCTCGTCTTAATGAAGACATTGTTGTTTACAAAAAGTGTAAGGCAATAGCCCAAACAGAAATTAACAGAATTAAAACAATCTCTTTATAATATTAAAGATTCTTCCCCTGGGGAGGACGGTATATCACATTCCAGGGTTAAGCATCTCCCAGACTCCTGTTTAAATATTTTATTATTATTGTATAACAGGCTAAGGACTTAAATGAAAATCCCAAAATAAAAATATTGTTGCTGGAGTACACAATGGGGTTTTAAGTTTTGTATATCTAAAACAGAAACTGTCATATTCACACAGAAACGTTTAGAAACCCCCCTAAAGATTATTTAGGTAAGGCTGCTAATAAACTGTCAATTTTATTTAAGTTTTTGGGTCTAATTTTCGATAAGAAACTTACTTGGCGCGAACACATATTTTTAACTATATCAAAATGCCAAAATGCGCTAAAGTTAATGAGGTCAGTGTCCGGAAAATTTTGGGGTGCGGATTATATGTCCATGCGCATGGGGTATAGAGCTTTAGTACGCTCTCGCTTAGACTATGGATGTGAAGCCTACGATTCGGCTTGCAATTTGTTAAAGGTAAAGTAAGACTTTTTAATGTTCCGCTTTGCGTTTATGTGTACATGTAGGTGCTTTACGCACGAATCCACTTCACGTCCTTCAGGTAATATATGGAGAATGGTCACTGGACATCAGACGTAGGTTCCGTACTGTCAACTTTGTTTTAAAGTTGAAATCATCAAGAGAGAAATGAGCTGTACATGCTTGTAATCACACAGTGTACGAAGGAGTGTATGACGTTACAACTGCCTACTCTGTGCCGTTTAATTTACGATCACAACATATTTATGCAAATGCAGGTGCTAGTTTTTTTTTTGCCAAGCAGCATCAGTACCGTCGGTTTCCTCCGTGGCTTTTCAAATTGCCTGTTGTATCTTTAATCTTGTCTGAAAGTTTTAAAAAGTCCGACTTCCCTTGCGTAATTAAGTCGTGTACACAAAAACGCATTGTCAGATCTTATTCGAATGACCTCCAAATATTCACTGATGCTTCGAAGTCTGGGGAGTCTGGCAGAACTGGAGCTGCATTCCACACATTAAATGCTGTACGAAGTTCAGATTAATGTCTGACCACTTGCCCGTGTTCACTGCGGAACTTACTGCAATACTATTGTCCTTGTAGTTTATTGTCCATCACTACTATAGCATTTCACCAAATTCCGTAAAACGAAATGGCTGTTATTTCATAATTGTAGCATATTCATGTCTGTATAGGTGTAGTGAACACGATAATTAGAAAATAAGTTCACAGATTAGCTTTAAACTTGGTAAAACCATAAAACAAAATGGCCGTTATTACATTTTATTTTAGAATATACGTTCCTGTTTGTGTGGTGAACATGATAAGAAAGGAGAATAAATTAAAGGATTAACTTTACACTATGAAGATAGCTTCCTGCTTTAAAGACAATTGACGGTGTTGATTTTCACCAAATTCCGTAAAAATAAATTACAATATTCACGCCTATGTGTTCTGAACATGATAATTTTTAGATCAAATTCACTGATTAACTTGAAACCTGGAACCTTCCTAGTACTAATACATATGATAGGATTGCATTTCATCAAATTGTGCAAAGCATTATGGTCCCCGTTGCATAATATTTAAATATTAACGCCTACATGTTATCGTAAGAACAAATTCACTGAATAATTTTAATCTTTTACCGTAGCTTTCCCCATTAAGACAAATAATGGGATCATTTCTCCAAGTTCTGTAAAACAAAATGGCAGCCATTGCATAATTATAAAGAACCGATGTGATTGCATTTCATTTAATTTCGCAAATATCACTCAAATTCAGATATTAACTTCAAACTTCGCTTTTTCTGTTAATACCATAGATGTGGTTGTATTTCACTAGATTTCACAACAAATGTGCCCGACAATGCATATTGCACCAAAATGGGGATAAACACCATAACTTTTACTCTTTGGCTCTTTTAACAAAAAATAGTTCTTAAACAAATGTAGGAAATGGTGATTAATTATGAGCATATTTATTTTTAAAAAAGCCTCTAGTGGTGGACCTGCTAGCTTCTCGGCTTGTTTAAGATTGTAAACCAAGGAGTGTTGTTATTTTCTCAGATTCCTTGTCTGCTCTGCAAACTTTGGATCTGGTTTCGGTGCAAGATGTCCCCCTATTGTATATGACATTTTACATCTCTGTAATTCTTTGCTCTGTCAAAACATATGTATAATGTTCGAATGGATTCACAGTTATGAGGATATAAGGGGTAACGAATGGGCAGATACCCTGTCTCTATCATTTACTGTGGTCTCAAGTAATGTCGAGCTGTCTTTCTCCGAAGTGGTCAGCTGTGTACGACCTTTTTTTGTAAAGCTATGGCAAAGATACTGGGATATATCATTGGAAGGTAATGTTTACTATTATTTTAACCCGTTTTGATCCAGTCTTTGTTGGGGTCTCGCCGTTGTGAAACTTTATTTTGTCGGTCCCAGTCGGGGCAGATGATTCCTGTGAACTCCTATCGTTACAGATTCAAATTACTTCCAACAGGGTTGTGCGATGAATGTCATGTAGATGACAGTGTACGTCTCTCATTTTATTTTTGACTGTCGGAGGTATAACAAGCCAGGTGTATATTATATAGTGAGCTAAGAAAAGTTAATATATTTAATGTGTCATTGGAGACTATTCTTATATAGAAACGAACAGAAACTAGGTGTCTCAGACTGTGGCGAGTTTTTTTTATTAAGATGCCACAGATTCAACTGATGCTGCTGTAAAAATATGTCGTAACTTAATGTTGCGTCAACTGGATTGTCCATGTTATTTATTTTTTCTCTATGTCTTTATTTTTTTCGTTTTTTTGTTTGTGGAATAGGGTAAATTTTATTTTCTATTTAACCCTTTTTATTAGCGAGTAATGCCAATGCTGTTTAAGATACCGTATTTGAGTATTGATTATTAACGTATTTGAAAAAAATAAAAGTAATGGGCATAGTTATTGCAACATGTCTAGTAATGGCGCACATCATTCAATCGAATGCAGCCGACAGAAATCAATTAATTAACTACAATCTTTGTTTTTGTTGGCTGAATATAGCTACAGTTACTCACAGCTACTTACAATACGCCTTTCTACCATGTAAAACATGCCCGGTGTAGTTTATCGCCACTGAATAGCGTATGTTGAATGCAGACGATAGGGAAACATATTGATGGATGCCTTTCCACGCCTAGTGATTACTATATTGTCCGTGTAACAAAGCTTCTATCCACCGATATAAACCAAGTGTGAATAAAGGTGAACAAGTTAACACCAGCTAGCTTTTAACGTGACCGTAATGCACCAGTGTCCCTGATGATCGCCGCATACTCGACGCGAACTATAGAGCACTCACACTATGTCAATGATAATGTAAACATAGTTTCAAACAAGGCAGAGGCTAAACAATGTTAGACGTATACAAACACATAAAATTACAAATATTGATAAGTACTTACTTACATACTCTGTCAAAAAAGAAACGCATAGGCGAAATATTAATAGAATTATCTCTTTAACACAAAGCGGGATAATTCAGTAATTTTTGGGGGTAGCACAGTTAAAGTTGGTACAAGTATGTGGTAATGTTCTCGCTA
>JAVFBX010229839.1:0-10894 GCA_034783855.1 Mopalia kennerleyi | reverse complement strand
AATATCTAGTGTAAATTAGACTTCCCAAGATTTTACTCGTCGGGTGATTTATTTGGTATTCGCATTAAGAAATCAAGTGAGAAAATATGTAAATGGGAAAAAAACTAACCTCACTTGTATGGCTTATGTTAAACTTCGATAGCCAAAGACATGGTTCCCCGCCATTAGTTCGACTGACGGTTGGATTTCAACACTAGTATCATCAAATCGATGTGTGTCGCCAAGTTTGACTGAAACTGCTTAGGTCTGTGGCGGCACCTATATATGTTACTAAAAGCACAGCTAGTGTTATGTATGTAGCAAATGTTATATTTTAAAGGGTGTTCTAATGCAATTTTCTTTTGTCATAAATATGAAATAAGAAGTATACATTGATTTGAATTGAATATTTCATTCACCAAATATTTGGTGGCATTTTGGTGATTTATCCAAATTAAAAAATTAAACAGTGACAGAAATTTTGTAGTGGATGGATAGCTCATTGAAACGGTTACGTATGAAGCATCCGTTAGGGAATATTATATAATACTAAGTGTATATTATATATAGGCTTATTACCCTGGAAATACAATGAATATACAGCTTTGGTAATACAGAATACCTAGGAAACTCCCCAAGACAATAAAGGTTCCTCCAATCAGTGAAACCGTTTAACCCCAAGCGGCTGTTAATAAAGTATCGGTATATACTATACTATAATAGATAAACAGTTCACAATGCACTGTCCAATGATTGAAAAGCCTGTGTTTTGATAAACGTCTCTGACAAGAATGATTATAAACGTTATCTCAGCAGACTGTTTTGTTAATTAATTGTATATTAATTAATGTTTAACTTGTGTTATTTTCTGTATTAATATGATGTTGCTAAACTCTGCATTTGTATATTACCCTCAGTTTCGCAATTCTTTTGCTTTTGTATTTAAATATAATAAACGATTATATGACTTTTAACTGATTGGAAACCCTGTGTGGTTTAGTCTTTCAGAACGTAACCAAGATGCACTACGACTTTTCATCGTACCAGAATTCGTCTAGCACAGATAAATTTCCTTTCAAATATATTATATTTTCTTGGAGGAACATTTCGTAAAATAAATCTTAAAAACTGATTAATTGATATTGACCATAATATATTATGGTTACTATTCTCTAATCATGATGCTTTCAGTAATATCGTCTCCTATAACCTTCAATCTAAAATAAATCGTTAAGTAGCGGGCGGTAGTGATAGAGTTTCATGTTTCCCTTGATCGCTCAGAGCTGATGGGATGAAACGAAGCCGTGAACCTTTGTATTATGTCCAGTGATTGTCATGTGTAATCGTTGTTACCATGGACATCATGAGTGAACGTCCTGGACTGGCACTCGGTCGTTATATATGTTCTGGACTCGTGTCGACATAACTAGAGAATTAAAATACATCCATCTCCTTTCAAATCCTCGTGTTTTTATTATTTACTTTTCCTTTTATCTCTGCACTTACAAAATATTATTGACCTTTGGGATATTGAATGCCCGGATGATAGTATATGAATAACATCTGGGTAATGTATGGCCGGCCAGATTGGTATTTATTGAATTAGTTTCCTCTATCCGCAGAGACCATTGAAAACATTTCGCACTCTTATCTAAACATTTTGCAAATAGTCTGGAAACCAGGGTTATCAGTTTGTCTCGGCCACTACAATATGAATAAAACATCGATAAATCAGAATGAGCAGACGTACTAAATTTTAACGATTGTATGTAAAACAATAAGCTGTTGAGGAACTCGGGACAGAAATGAAAATAGGCGGTCAGCCCAGAGCATTTTGATTAAACGATCCTGGTACAAATAGCTAAGCCACTTGTGCATATGCCTATCGAACGTATACAGATGTGGACGTCTGCCGGGTAACCATGGACTGATTGTCCTTTATTGGCCTTCTTGTAAGAAGCCTACCACTGTTTCTGTCCAGCTTGTTCTCTTGACGCATTTTCATTGGAGTGGAGACTGGCTAAATGCAGCCTGAACAAAACAAACGTTATTGTTAAAACGTCTCTCTAAAAACAAAGCCAAAAATTGGAAAGATTGGGGTAATGCACACATAAAACTATCTATTGGTAAAAATTCACACAATGATAATCAAAAGCATTTTTACTTTCAAGCAGTGACAAAATTGCATTTTGAGGCGTGGTTTTTCAAAACTGTCTCATCACAGCCCGAGGTGTACTTCAACAGTAACACACCGATTCGAGCAGTTATAAACAGCACAGCAGACAAAGTCCGTCTACTTCAGATCGCAGCCGGGGCAGATTATAACGTCTTAGATGACGTGAGCATGATACAAGTCTTAGCCATGTCGTAGGACGTGGATTAGGGGTTTAAAGCCTCGGTATCGGTCATAGTTGGATTTTTTAAGACCTCTGTCGTCATTTTGACACCTCGACAAAATCACGACAGAGGTCTTAAAAATTCCAACTATGACCGATATCGAGGCTTTAAACACCATTCTAACCCGAACAAAGACAGAAAAAGAGCTCTCCCGCGGCCTCAAAAGTGGCTCTTCCTAAATTCCGCACTGTAGGCAGTAAACTGTCAACAACCATAAGAAATAGGCAGTTGCCTCCCCTGGCCTCGCGTGCTGCCATAACAACGCCATCAGACGGGGATGAGATTTAAAACAGCGAAAAAAGTCATTGAAAAAGTCTTCAAAAACAATTTTCAGATATTTTGGTGCCAAATTATAGCAATTGGGAAGTGGACATGTTTTAAACTATGTTCGCGACAACCAATTCCCTGTTTGTGCTGTTTGTTTCATAAAATTCAGAAAACAAAATTTGAAGCCGAGGCGGCCATGTTTGATTTTTTTTTTTACTTTCGGAAATTTGATAGATGAACATTCGCACGCTGGGATGTACGTGTGTTTACCCCTTTGGGAATTGAAAATATCACAACTCAAGTTTGCTTACGGAATAATGAATTTATAAATTTAAAGTAGGCCAATAGGCTGTTTTTGTCTTCGAGATGGATTTTAACTATTGGTATGCTTATGCAGTGCAAGTCTGCGAAGGGAGGTAGTCGGAACTGCGGTCATTGTTGTCAGCCATTGTTCCGCTGAGCTGTGTTCCTTGTTATGTATATTTGCGCACGGCACGTAACCCGTGGAGGGTTAGAATTACAAATAAAGACCGCTATAGGAAACATTCATTATCTGTACCGATACTCCAGTTACAAATAAAAGCCGGTATATCAGAACCATTCATTATCTGTACCGATACTTTAGTTACAAATAAAAGCCGGTATCGGAACCATTCATTATCTGTACCGATACTTTAGTTACAAATAAAAGCCGGTATCGGAACCATTCATTATCTTTATCGATACTTCAGTTACAAATAAAACCCAATATCTGGACCCTTCAGCATTTGTAATAATACTCCATTTACAATTAGAAACCGATATCGGGGGCCATTCAGTATCTGTGCCTGGACTCCAGTTACAAATAAAAATCAGTTTGGGGGGACTATTCAGTTTCTTTGCCGATACTCCAGTGACAAAATTAAAACCAGTATGGGGGAACAAAACCCCAGTTTCAGGAGCTCGGGAATTTTTCATTTTCAAGTTTTATGCCAATCTGAGGAAACACTCAACAGATTGTCTTGACAGTTTCTCAGAATCCTACCAGGACGGAATATCGCTGAGTCCTGGCAATGAACTTGGATAAACGGCTGTCAGCTTTGTAGTTTGTAAAGGAACTCCTTAAAATTCAATAGCTTTTACATTTTAATCTTAACAGAACGGTTTTTTGCTTTTTTATGTCAAAGGATTTTTTTGTGAAATTGATCAAGAACTTTCTCTGAACATACTGGATCAATTTCCTTTCCGCGATGTCCAAACACGTACACCGTTTTCTTAACTTTACAAACAATTATTGCCAAATCGCGTGAGCTGAATAACATATTTCCATTTCCATTACATCTCCGAACATTTTTATTAACTCCTCCTGATGTAAACGGGCGCCCCAACAAAAGCTTACAAATAAGGTAGTAAAATAGTTATAAAAAAAACAACATTATGTAATTTAAAATATTGTGTGCGTTAAACAAACATCATCAAACCTCCACGGTGGTAATCATAAATGCAAATATTAGCTTGGTTGGTTATTTTTTTATTTACTTATTTATTGATCACTTTAATTTACAGAAGACACCATTAGTATCGTCACATAAAAAATTAGTTATTAACATATTATTATTGAAATATTTGTATCTCATTGCAAATCCTCTATATCTCGATAATCACAACCAATGTTACGTCTGGTCATACATATGGATAGAAGCCAGAACTTGACCAATATCATGTTGACCGCCTGAACGGGATTTCGTTTTGTTAAACATCTGCTATAAACATCCTGTTCATCGGAATCGGTGATTATCTCTTTATAATTAAGTTTTATCACGTCCCAAACAATTACGTTATTTGCTAGACGTGATTGAATTGAAAAATTAAAGAAATTTCTTTGAATGGCTAAAACAAAAATCCTAAATCATGTTTCTTTGAAGACGATTATTAGGCGCTATGTGCTATCATCAGACCCAATAAATCCTTTGATAAAAACCCGAGAGTAATTTGTGTGTCTTGTTGACAGAGCTCGATCAATATGTTTGCGCCACTAGCAATCTTATTAATGAGATTTTCATGTTGGCACAGATCGCCCAGAAAGATTCCGTACTGTAAGAGCATTGAAACCCTTTACACTAGAGACAACTCATTTCCCCATCAAATTTATGTTTGATAGTACAACATAACATCGCCTTATCCGATGCAGCTTTAAAAATGTATATATCAGTTTGAATGCACCTTTTGAAGGATCTTTGTTAAGGCGAATTGAAACAGGGGCATCAGGAGTGAGATTCGTGAGAGAATTAAATGTGGCCAAAGACCGGATGTCGTCCGAGACATGTCGCTCCCCGAATACTTCTTTTTTATCGGTCAAATCAAAAGCGCTTTGTGTTGACCTCTTTACATTTCCCCAGAAAAAACATGTTAAGTTCTCAAAAAAACGAAGGTAAAAGGAAATTTTATATTTATTATTGAAGGAGATGAATTAATGTTATGTTCCCTTAACAACTCTCGGCGGTTTCGTGTAAGTCCTTATATTCGAGAAAGATCAATAGTTGATTTCGCTAAGCATAAGGAGGGTTTCCGATCGAAGTTTAAGTATGATTTTTAGAATAGTATTTTTAGCGTACTTATGTAAACTAACATCTAGCGCAAACTCATGAAATACCTCTGACTAACATTTCAATGTATTGTTATCGATTGGTTTCACCATGATTTGTCCATCGTTTTGTAAATACTTAATTAGACCTGTTTTGAGAGTAGGTGAAGGACAGAAATGTCTGGAAGTGGTCGGTCTTATGGTTCGTGCGTTCAGCGGCTCCAACAGGCAGCCAGTTCGACTCAGGGAGACTATTTATCAGTCTGTTCTCCATCTGATAAGCTCTTCCTGGCTGTATCATTGACACTGCTTCACTTCTCCTTCTATTTAGACAATCTCCTGTACATGTTTGTTTTTATTCCACAGGGCCTTGGGGATAGACACTCAACATAAACTAACACGTCTGTACAGGTACATATATGTGTACATAGACCTACATTAGTTCGAAAAAAATAAAATAAACACACAATGTTTTACTCAGTCGTAAGTTATATTTCTTCGTTTCAGAGATCCTTTGGATTAAAATAATGTCGGTAAAAAGCATTTAGTATCAACGAAGCAATGACCACGTCAGACAACAAAAAACATGGTTATCATAACAATTATTTATTAACATAACTTCCTAGTTTGTCGGAAGATCATAACGATGAAGATGGTGTGAAGTTATTCTTTGCCAGTTTATACGCATATTCCATGTGGCTTATTGAAAACTTGTATATGTGTTAATACTGGCTTGTTTTGTTTTACAGGATTCACTACAGATCAATTTACAATATAGATGTCTTGGTTGCCATGTGTTATTGGTGTTTATTACAAATGTTGCCTCTTCCATACCCAGATATCTCGTTATTCTCTCAGGGGTGAAGTGGGTTGAGTACTTTGTTGTGGTAACGTTTGATCCTTAGTTTAACTCCCAATTACTCAAAGTTATGGGGCTGGTAAAGTTGTCTAACTTAATTCTACGCTATTCGACCTAAAACTCCCGGGCAACAGACTTACGGATTTTTTGGAAGGGCTAAGCGGGCATAATTTGTTCCAAACTGTTTGAAGTTTTCGGGGTTTTCACAACATAGCCAAGACTTTGAACTATGGCCTGAAAACATTTTGTAAAGAGACCACTTCAATAACCCAATGAAAACATCCGCCTGGTCTAATTGGTACTGGAAATGATTGATAGAATATATGTAACGTATTGGCAACACATCGATTGTGATCACATCTGTACACGTCAGACCATAAATACTGATTAATCATATATTAGGTTATAAGAGAATATACATTTTTAACGACATTTAGAAGTTGGGTAACATAATTATATAATTTCTGGATAACCACTTCTTGTTTTGTGATAGAACACAACGTTTCGATACATATGCCTGTACCGTGATCAGGTGTAAATTGACAGTCAATTTACACCTGATTTATTGCTGATTTAAACAGGTGATTGGGAACTAGCTATAGCACTCATCTAAGACACTTTAATTTCCTGAAGGACCGACTGAAAACCTTAGGAATAACCGCTGGCTCCAGAAGAACACGTCTATACTTCTCTCTTCATGAATGTGTTCTGTACATGGTATAGTCAGGAATACGACAGAATGGTATTATACTTTTTCAGTTTGCAGGATGGATCACTGTTTGCTGGATCACAGTTGACGCTTTTTCTCCAACTATTTATTGATGTTCACATGAAACCCATCAACATCTCAGCCAACTGGGGAAATAACACATCAATCGTGTAGAACACATTCACTGCGTGTTAATCAGGTTTTCCTTTTTTCGTCTGAAAAGTTCCCATCAACAATGTAACGCTAACGGGTTACTGATGGCATACTAATATGGAGATCTTTCAAAAATACCACCATTTAATGTTTTTAACTCGACAAACGAAGGTGGCTTTGTAGTCAGCATGCGTGGATCTTTAAAGAATGGTGATACATTTTCTTTGCACATAGTTTGTCAAGACAGAACATGCAGTGAATGTATTTAGACCGGTTGTTCTTTTGCTCCAAACCGCCGACATTTCACAGTACAGTTTAAATTAAAGTTGTGACATTTTGACGATGAAAGATGTATCCCTCTTCCATATATAATGAATATTTATCACACGGAAAGGGCGAGAGGGACATAACACATACACCATAAGCCAGATAAAATAAATTGTGTATAGAATTTGATGGGAGAAGACTGATGATCCATTAGGCCTAATACCGTCACCGGAGCGGAGATCAGGAAGTGATGTCTGACTAAACACATAATCTTTGTCAATGATTGATAGGATTCCATTCTAAACACGATGCCTGTTCCTCTCAATCAGATCACAATAATGTTATATGTCAAAGGTGGGATATGAGGACAATTGTTGAGCAAATTTCTTCTGAGAAACATATTGTTTATCAGTCACTCTGAGGACGGCAGTGGACTGTGTTACGAAAATATCTTCATTAAAACATTCCCGATCTCTGACCTTCCTATACCGGAAACGATTTCATTCTGGATCATAATACCTCGACATATACTCAAAACCTCTCCATCTTCCCTCCTGGAACGTTTTGAACCCGGCATTTCCGTTTCGACCCTGTAAACTTTCAGTTCTCGATCCTGTAATTTTTCTTTGAGTCATCCTGTTACTTTAAATTCTGGATTTATTAATACATCCGTTCTCGATCTTGTGGTCTTTCCGTTCTCGATCTTGTGTTCTTTCCGTTCTCGATTTTGTGACCTTTCCGTTTTCGATCTTGGGACATTTCCGTTTTCAGCCTTTCCCGATCCTGTACATCTGCAACATGCGACTATTCTATTCTCGATTATGCGGCCTTTCCATATACAAACCGTGGCATTTCTTTTCTCGATGATGGGACCTAGCTATTTTCCATCATGTAACTTTGCCTTACTCCATCATTTGATAATTTCCTCTTGATCCTGAAACTTTTAGAAAGACGATGTCATGATAAAATCATTTTAGCCGCTTGTTTGGAAAAGCGGTGTGAAGTGGAGAGGTGCCAAGTGATTTGGTTTTTGTTTCTTTTAAGCTGTGTTATATTATAGTAAATATGTATTTACTATAATTTACTTAAGAAGACAAATGGATATTTCTCTATCACTATATGTTAGGGAAATATCCATTTGTTTTTTAATTAAATGAAGATTTCTTTGGCTATTTTCATTTGTATGTGTCACACTCATAATAATTACAAAAATACTCTTTGTTTAGGTAATGGACCGCGGGGAACATCAACAGCTGTTGTACCAACTCGGAGCTAACTTAGCATACAGGGAACAACTCGCCATCCTACTTTTAACCTAGATGTACTGCTTATGGCTACTGCCAAGATTAAAATGTTACTGCTCGAGATTGTACAGTATTTCAGAGAATATCTATGATCATCTATATGGATAAATATACAATCAATTGTATTGTCTACTACAAGACATTGACTTGATGACTGTTTCATGGTGCACTTTATACTGCTGAGAATCCGCTGGAAGTGTTCGCAGAGTGACGGCTTATGCTCTAACGGATATCTGATCCACATTTTTGACTAAACCTCTCGTCTACAAGGATATGAGAAAGTTAATGTCAACTGTCATTTCCATTCTCACCTTCTCGGAGAGGAGAGGTTTGGTTAAACTTGGATGCCCCCATGAAAGTGTTATGACATATGTTGTAATATGTGGCATTTTTTCAGGTAACAACTAAACTAAACAAATTTAACTTGTATGAAATTATCAAACGTAATCTAAATTTGTTTATGGCACTCGCTTGTTATGTTCTTCCCCTCCACACCCCCTTTAAACGGATCAGAGGGTATCATAAAATTTGTTTTTTTGATGAAAGATTGTAAATTATTTGAATTGACAGTTTTAACTACAGTATTTACAATTTTTAGACCTAAAATTAAATATTTAATATGTTGACATATTGGGACTTTTTTTGACACTTGTGTATGTCCTTCTCGAGT
The DNA here is from genome assembly GCA_034783855.1 of Mopalia kennerleyi. Lineage (NCBI taxonomy): Eukaryota > Metazoa > Mollusca > Polyplacophora > Chitonida > Mopaliidae > Mopalia > Mopalia kennerleyi. The sequence goes on along the minus strand of JAVFBX010229839.1, from coordinate 1,726 downwards.
TAGTTAAGCTCTCTCTGCGGTCATGTTAAGTTCAAGGCTGCTATTGGTTGGAATTGACAGTGTGTTCTCGTCACAACATATAGTTGAAATATCGCGGAATGTGGTGTAAAACAATAATCTATCAATAAACCATTCAGTGTCCGTAATAATACTCCAGTTCCAAGTAAAAGTCTTTTACAAATAAACGCTGCTATCGGGACCATTCAAAATGGAAACCGATACTCCAGTAACAAATTAAAACCATTTAATATCTGAACCGATACTCCAGTAACAAATAAAAACCAGTATGGGGACCATTTTCTATCTGAACCGATATTCCAGTTACCAATAAAAATCACTGTAAGGGATTGTTTAATATCTGTGCCGATACTCTAGTTACAAATAAAAAGCTATTCTGGGACAAGGGGTTCACATAGCATTGCAAACAATTTTTAAGGATTTAATGAATGGTGAGAGAATGGTGAATGGCATGTTAAATTGCACAATAGCATACATCATTTACATAAACTTTTGCCTATAACTCGTTATTTCCCTGATATACAATTTATGTATACAGTACGTCTTGTTGTACGAGATTGGCAATTTCTGATCAAATAATGATATATATTTGTTTGCTTCCTTTTAAATACTATGATGTAAGTAGAAGTTTGTTTTCTCTTTGAAGAAGCGTAGCTTTAATGCCACAACTTAAGTCTAACAATTTTATAATAATTATGTTTAATCATACATGTATATGTTAATGATCACGCCATAGTCATAGCTTACTGTGATTTTGTCATTATTTAATAAAGCTTATATAAAAAATAAAAAATAAAAACTGTTCGGTTTTCAACCAAGGGTGTGCTCGAAGGGCGTTTTGTGTTTTTATCTGAACACAGTACCATGTGGCATTATTTTAAAATCTCTTTGCCTGTTGTTGTTCTATTTAACCATTGGCTATAGTGTATTTCCTATTTCAACCAGCTCCAGACTGAGAATACAACTCTAGAGCTATATTTGTGCGCTCTAGAGTTGTTCCCCTTTATCTGCCTGTACTTGTACACCTTTATACATAGCAATTATAGAACATGTCTATCATGTTAACAGAAGTATCTAGTGTACAGTAATACGGTATCGGAAGCATTTCGATGCGGAATCGAAAGCAATCCGTTATTGCCTTGAATAAGTCCTATTATAAGGGCTATCCTAGTAGGCTACATTGTCTTCAAATTAGTTGTTCTATGTACGCTTCAATGGCCTTCTCGCAGATCACATAAATAAACAACTATATATCAAAACCTTATAATGAATTACTACAGGAAACACTGAAAAAGAGAGTACATGTTTATATAACGTTAATCTCCATACATACTTATAAGGCAAAGCAGAACACGCTGGATACTATGAATAAAGCATATGCACGAAGCAGACAGTGGGTTGAAGAAATGCTCGGGAAAAATAGGTACTGACGGGAAAGAAAGCCAATCAGTGTTAGATTGCGATATATCAGGTTTACCGTTGATCGGTAGTATAACAGACAAAATCATCTACACAAAAGCATCGCACGATATTCTCTTCTCGAAACTTGAGAAGATATTTTTTTATACGGGTACATGATTTGTCAACCGTATAATTAAAGTATAATACTATACTCTGTCAAAAAAGAAACGCATAGGTGAAATGTCACAAGAAAGTGTTGAATTTTTTTAAAAATATCGTTTCTTGTGTACAATGGCCATGGATGATT
>JAVFBX010229828.1:0-10895 GCA_034783855.1 Mopalia kennerleyi | reverse complement strand
TTAAGCCCACGTTTCATATTGGACCTACCCTCTGGAAATAGTATATCTTCGTCAGAATGAGGCCATGGATATTTATTGAGTATGCTAAAGAATGGTCCTAGATCTTCATCACACACTAAGATTTCTAGTATTAAACTCTGACCAATTCCATTACTACAATAACCACCAGTGTCGTCAGTTTCATAACAAAATCGAATAGCTTTATAGATGTATTTATGAAGAGACCGGCAGTTTGAACTGATCCATGTCTGATTGAAACACAGACATCCTCTGGTTGATACATCAGTAAAATGTTTATGAAGCTCTAGAGCAGTCTGACCATAGACCACAGCTTCTGACCTTGTGGCGGGGGGTCTCCTATCCAGGACAAACATACATTTCTTTACAAACTTACAATCATTATCCTGCCATATCTTTCGGGAAATTAAATTACCACTAGAACCCTCGTTGACTTCATTATGCTCAAAATTCAAATGATCAGCCAAAAGAGTTGACCTAAATATATTCTGAGAAGGCATGCTTTAATAAATTTATAAATAATTTTTCAAATATAAGTTATTCAATATATTAATTTTTTTTAAATTACTAAATAAGTTAAACTTCACAACATATGATACATTTATAAACATTACAAACACATGTAGTTTAATAAATTATAAGTTAGATTCATCTTGGAATTTTTTAAAATATAAGTTATTCTATAGGCCTATATAATTATTTTTTAAATTACTAAATAAATTACACTTCACAACATATTATACATTTATATAGATTACAAACACACAATACTTTAATAAATTATTAGCTAGATTCATCTTTGAGTTCACATCAAAAAATAAATTCTGAATGAATAAGGTTATCTATGCACATCACTGTTTATAGGAGAGTCTTTAGGAGACCAATGTTTATCACAGCAAATGTTTATAAAGTTAGTATGTGTAAAAATATAACTGTTTGCATAACTTGAATTTGTTCCTATATAATCCTGTATATCTTAAACAGTACAACAGATAATACACATTTTATATGGTGATTTATTGATTTTAAAAATCTAAACATCTGGGATCTGGCTAGTTTTTCGACGACGGAAGATGCCAGTTTACTTTGTTATTTTCGTTCAGTTCTACAAGTTATCGGTGTGATAATTTTGTACATGTACATGATATCTTTCTCCTGTTGTTGGTATCCTGTAAGGCTTTTCTAGCTGTAGGGACGAACAATATATGTCCATATACCTCCCAGATATAACGTTCAGCCGGGTTCACAGCATGTCACGTACGATATCTTGTTACGCCGATACATGCCGGTTGTGGTCGACCAAGGTCATCCTGTTCCTGCAGAGCTCTGTATCTCTAGACTACCATGTAGCCGTATAGAATATGTTTCAGCAAATCAATGTAGACTTCAACTTGCACAAGTTTCCCTATTTTTAGACGATATCTTCTCGTAGTTTTCCTATCAGCAAATTCCCCAGGATAAAGGGATAGCTCGCCTGTATAGGCCTACTCCACAAGCTTGTCCCGTCCTTGTGTGTCGGCAGTTGTAACTGACCTTTACGAGTACCGTAACACCAAGCCGGCAAGCGTTTCCGTTCCTTGGTCAACTCTTGCTAAATGGCATACACAAATTAAATTAAAACATTGGAATATTACGTACTCTCATATAATACAGACTCCGTGTACTGATATTCATTATGCAAATCGAGCATTCAAACGTGAAACATGTCTCACCATGATAGAGCTTGTTCTGATCGCTTCCATTGTTTACAGTACAGCACGAGACTGGGCGGAGCTTATTTTATTTCCATACGATAGTTTCATTAACGGGGAAGTAAACATGTAAATTTCCCCTCCGTCTTCAAAGTATTGTGTGCGTGGGTGCGTGTTCAATGGTTCAATTCTATTTCTTTTAATTTGTAAATAGTATTTTCGTTCTCTGACATTATTTTCCGCCAGGTGGCGTGACTAACACATCAACAAACTTGACAGCTACATACAACCTTGGCCTATTTTATCATGTACGTTAATTTGGTCGACGGGGATTCCCGATTTTCCGTATCGATTGTGTGAAATTCGATCGGATGACAGTTATTACGAAAAGTAATCAGTTTTTTCCCTTTTTTTGTTGGAAGTTTCACAACCATTATCATAATTTTAAAGTTTGACGATGTTCAAGTCGGATTTAGCAACGTGGTAGGCGAATTACAACTGGACGTGACCAGACCAAACGTTCAGTTATATATCGAGTGACAACTTGTTTATGTTTTCCACCTGCAGTCAACCGATGACCCTAATTTACAGTTTGATGGGTAAGTATTATGCTGCACTTCATATTCGAAATTATGTTAAACATTTGTTTTGTCATTTTAAACAAAAAAGCAAGAGTTACATGTATCATGGTTACATGTAAAAATTGATTGCAAGTAGTTTCGGTTTCGCTTATTATCACTACTCATTGTTGATATGCTGTTTGGAAAACTGCTGTAGTCCTATTCTAAGGTACTATGTTGATATGCTGTTTGGAAAACTGCTGTAGTCCTATTCCAAGGTACTATCATTTATAATCTGGGAATGGCAGTCTACATGTATAGTATAGACGTTTTGACAGGGTAAAAGTGATGAAACTCTTAGGGTTATAGGTCAACAGACTTCTCAGAAATGATTCTACTCTGCTTGGTTTCTCTTTCTGCCAAGGCAGTCTGCTATCCTACCCACTAACTCAGAACATTCTGTCAACTGAGGTGTTAGATATCATTTTAGATGAAACTATATTGTACTGGTTGTGATTTTTAAGGTTATTATGTGTAGTAGATAAGGGACTCTAGCTATAAAATAAGTTATATAGTTATTGAAAGAGGCTTACCGTAACCGACCTTTAAAATCATCATCACCTTTCTGCAGAATTGTAATCTAGCATGATCTTTTTGCCCACAAACTTTTGAATCGAGCAGACATTTTCGAATGTCATGTTTAACTTTTTAATCACACTATGATGCATCGACATGGACATTCTGGAGTCAGAAGTCAATTTAGAGACATTTTATCAGGGACATTACACTTCAGAGTTAAGAAGCATGAAAGGAAGTGAAATGACACGGTTAAAGTTTTACCAGGTGCTGTGATGTCACAAACCATGTTTTACTCCAGAACAAGTCTATTTTAGTGGACATTGATGAAAGACATGGTGTTTGAAAGTGTCTGCTAGAATTTGATGATGATTTAAGATGTCTCTTATTGTAAAGTCAGTGCTGCCAAGAGAATTGTGGGGTCCCAGGGCTAAAGACAAGTTGTTGTTATATAGGATCAATCATTATATGTATGATATTTATGTTTTCTTTTCTTCAGCAGATTGGTTTAATAGGAGAGTGAAGCCTACGGTGACAGAATGTCTACAAACATAAGTGAATATCTGGGCCTCAGTCCTAAAGCTACTCAATTTCACCATGAACTTGATTATGATGAACTATGTAAAAGCAATGGTAAGTTTTTGGTCTTGCACTGTACAATTGTGCTGTTTTTCTCATTGCAGCATGTTTGTTAGGCATGTCTAACATGAGACAGAACATGAACTCTTAGTTCTGGGGTTGACTTAATACTAAACCTAACCCTAACTCTAAAGTCTAAACCTAATCTAAATTCTAACCCTAACCCTTACATTGATGTCATATATTACATGAGAGATGTGCCCTTTGCTTGTACCATCATTGGACTGTGGCCCCAAACTGTCAAACAAACAAATGTGACCATAGTCACTTCGCTGTTTGTGACAAGGGTATGGCTTATTGAAATCTTTCATGGTTTGGAAACTTGAATCTAACACTAAAAATAACATCATATCTAATTGATGCATGCAATTATGACAAAAGAGCGAATGATCTCTATTTTAGAGTGATGTTACATGCTGTATAGCCACAAAGAGGTGGGGAAGGAGCGCTGTTGCAAATTTTGTGTTTAGAGTATTTGAGGTTGTGCTCTGCCTTTGCACGACAATCTTTTTTACTTACTTCCGTAGGATACATTTAATGAACCAGTCTGCATGTTGGGACAGTCAAATGTGTTTTTTAGTGTTTATTTTGTAACTTTGGATTAACTGACTGAACTGAATTATGGCTAAATTGTTCAACCTCTATGTGCTAATGAACAAACCAGATATGTTTCATCGAACCACAAGCAGACTATAGATATCCCCCCGTCCCCCTCCTTTGAAAAATGCTTACATATAACATGTATTTCCCTTTGACTCTAAACAGCTCTCCTTAAACCAATCAGAAATAGATAAATGCCATTCACCCCACTTGATTAACACTGAATGCAGGCTTACCTCCATATACCTTATGTACAACTAACAACCTGCTTGGTCATAAACTAGGACTATTTCGAATGTCTACATGTAGTGATATTCACTAAAACGGTGTAAATTGTAACAAGACAAATTACAGCTGTATAAATACACCAAGACTATGCTTTGGTGTCATTCAGCGGTAGATTAATGCAATACCCTTTTTAAAGATACCAGATAGCAATATATTATAAAGATAGCCTACTAACAAGTTTAAATTATTTCTAAATTAATAAAATTGTTAAATTTTATGTTGACTGTAGTACATAACACATTTTCAAATGTAAAAGTAGAGCCCCTCTGTCACTTCCTGGTAATACAGTAATTATTCGGGTTTATCCCAAAGTTCTCAGTCTGCATTAAAAAGCTAGATGGTACTTGATGGTTACAAAATACATTGACCTCTGACACCTTCATACACATAAAGATTCATGTCTTCATACTGTCTATGTTTGTCCTTCCAGAGTTTACATTTATTGGTGATGGTGATGAAACTTTGACCTGTGACCTTTCTTGGCGCAAGGAGACGAGATGTAGTAAACAGTACAAGGCCAGGTGCTGTCCTTTGTCATTTTGTAGCTGGAATGACCATACCCTGTACTTACAGCAGCATCAAAACTCCAGTCTGGAACTTACTACACCCGCTTTATCAGAGCTAGGCATTGAGACGGTCAGTAAGACTCAGCTAAAATTTAAACAGGTTATTCCTATTGCTCGACATAGACAGGATTATCATCTACTTCAGTTTGAACTCCAGTCTGAGCGTAAACAAGATGCGGAGAACTTGTTTATGAGCATTAATTCTGATGCTAGTGAAACATGTGTGTTTTCTACAGATCCAGGTTCCTTTGTCGATGTCCTGGCATCCTCTATGGCAATGAAAAGAGACGCGTTGTTAGCCTGTCTGTTTTCATACACCCAAGAGTTTCGTCGTGTTAACGCATTAAGTGTTGAGGTATTTCAGGAGGATTTCAACCTGACGAGATCTTGCAGCTCAAACGTTCCCTGGCTCTCCAGAGTGTATTCTGTACCAGTGTACTTACAATGTCTGCCCAGTGTCTTACTGCCTGTCATACTGCACCACCCCCTTAGAGAAGATAACCTTGTCTGTTTTAACATCAATGGAGAGCCTTGTATCGAGAGTGAGAAGTACTCATCTTCTGGGATTAGTGAGATAGAATGGAAATCTAAAAGCTGCTCTCCAAAGAGGGATTTGTTTGCTTTGTTAGGCTGGCTCTCTGTTATACGCACAAAGTTCCTCCATGCTCAGTTCTCCCCTGATGGCCACGTTCTCGTTGTTAGCTGTTCCACGACTGGCGCTTCATGGAAGTCAAGAATTGCTGCTTATGTTCTTTTTAACTCGGTTACCTATCAAATTCTGACTACAGTATCTGTGCCATTATACAGGGAGCCAGTGTCAGCCAATAGTCACTTCAACATGAGCTCATTAGTGTGTTATAAGAGTTACTGCCCTTTGTTTAGTAGCTGTGGTACAAAACTTGGATTGATCACTTCACCAAACCATGCTAGTGTCAAAGAGAAGAAAGTGATGGTTTATGTTTACACCATACCAGTTCTAATGACATTACAAAGTCAATGCAGAACATCCATCAGGAGATGTGTCAAAGAACCGGATATATCCAGATTAGAACTTCCATCTGTGCTGACAAGATATTTATCTTTTCTGTGAGTCTCCTTGTCATTTAGATCTACTTAAACTTAAAGTTTTCATACAATGTTATTAGGAAAGTTTTATAAAGTTTACATATTTCTTTATGCTAAAACTGTAAAACACAAGCTTTATCATAATGTTATTTACAAAAGCAAATTCTTTGAAATTGTTTGTATTCACAATTGTACCTTCTGTATTATATTTTAAACATGTCTGTTAGAACCTGCATAATTTTATTAATTTATAATTTAATTTATATGTAAAATTATGTGTAACTAAAATATGTTTTAGATTAATATATTCACAGGACATATTATTTGTTTAATTCTCATTATAGGTTTTAACGAACAACAACATGTCAAATTCATCAAGATTGCCATCATGGCAGAGTCTTTTCTATCAAATGTTAAAATAGGCTAATTATTTATCACCATTATCTGGCGGTGGCATTTTTTCCAAACATTCTACCTTACCAAGATTAATCTATTATCTTAGTCCCCTTTGGCTATTGTTGCGATTTTATCTTTTGGTGTTTTTTGTTTTAGATTTCTTCATAGCTTTTGACTTTACTTTGTTGTAAACAGAGAACTAAGTCTTGACCATCCACTGACCTGGTGATATGTATAAGGTATCAGCTGGGAAAGCTTTGGCTGCTGAATGGTTATTTTCTGACGCAGCTGTATATGGATTGCACAATAACTTCTTCCCCATATGTCTACGTCATAAAGTTTCTGATCAATCAAATGCATTATATTTTTCACTATTTTAAAATGATTTTTATTGATTTATTTAACTTTCAAATCAAAAACAACATTTCAAATGTGGAAACATGTTTTTTAAACATGTTTTGTACAATTAAAATGAGATTTATTCAATGCTTGTGAACCTTTATATTTTTACTGCTTGACAGAATGATGACAGTTGATTTTTGTGAAGTGACAATATTGAGTATTGAGTTCCTAACCAAAGAACTACAAGTGCATTGAATTATTTGAATATATGTTCGCAAAGTAGTTTTAAAATTCTTTTTACTTAAAAAGCTAAGTATTTATGGAGCAATCAAGTCTTCTTGTCTGTGATAATATTAATAACATATGGTTTATGAATTTTAAATGTAGTGATAAAATGGGTGTTTATGGACAAATTTATCCGAATATATGAAATAAAAAGATAAATTTTAATTTAAAAAAGGAAAAAAATACTGATAGATTTTAAGGTTTAATAGAAACAAAATCAAATATCAATGTTATATTAAAATCATGGAAGATATTTTGCCACTTTTGGAAATGCATAAAAGGCTCATACAGTGTTGCAGTTTGTGGGATTGTACTTATGTTGAAAAGAAGCTAGTTGTGGAAAAAGGTATATAAAAAAGCTACATGTAGCCCTGAAATGTTTAAATCTGATTTAAATGATGCTAGACCAGACTGTCAGACTACTTGCTGTTTGTTTGTTATATCAGTTTTTTTGTTTCATCTTTAATTGTGGATATTGTGACCACCCTGTCTTGTCCTTATAGCCAGGGGTTTTGGGTGGTTTCCTTCACCAGTTGGATTTGGATGCCTTCATATGAGTGAAATAACCTCAAGTATGATGGTAACTAAACCCTCATCAAACATTATATACTAAGCTAATTTTCATAAAAAGTCACTTATTAAAAATATTGTCACTGTGTATTTATTGTTTTTTAAACTTAAAAAAGTCTTTTTAATGTTTATTTTATGAATTTACACTTATTTATGAGATTTTGGAGTGCATTTTAATGACTTAATGTTTTTGTTAAAAATGTCTTACCTCGACTCTTTTTCTATCCAAAATCACTTCATAGCCCTTTTTTTTTTTTTGCTATATCATTAAGCCGGTCAGTTTGTTATGTCTTTGTATTTTGTGCTGTGATAGGCCATCATGTAAGTGAAACAACCTTAAGTACGGCGTTAAAACAATTTATTCTATAAAGGTGTTATGGTTATCTGTTGAATAATGCAAAAGTGTAAGTTTTTATGTAGGTGAAATGGAAATGATCAAATCCTTTTTTTTAATGCCGGTTGCTCAAAGCTCTGTTAGCCTAACAGCCAGTTAGATGACGTCGCGTCACAGAGAAATGAACGTCACATCGTAATAGAAATTCATTGTTACGCAACGTCATCTAACGGACCGTTAACTTAACTGAGCTTTGAGCAACCGGCCCCTGATACTTTCTGTATGTTTAAACTAAATCTTGATGCTTAATAGATGAGTGAGTTTTGTTACAATACTGTGTCTGGTATAATTTTGTCCGCACTCATTTGTCTTGAAGCAGTTGAAGGTATAGGTTAATGTCTCCTAGTTTAATACATCTGTGAAGACTGTAATGGATGTTATCATTGTTTGAGCACACTTCTAATGGTATAGAATCGGATGTGTGTGAATTGTGTGGAGAAGTTTAAATTAAAATGTTGAGATTTATGTAGTATTTATTATCAAAAAATATCATGAATGTTATTGTTAAGAAATGTATACTGAGTGTTACATTATTTTTTGACTGAAGCCCAACATTTTATTATTTGTTATCTATAGATTATGTGTTAATAATTTAATTTATTGTTGAAAGAGGAGAAAATAAAACTCTCTGAATGACTCAAAGTGTCAAGATAAATTACAAATCTTCCCCAACATTTCATGCAGTAATAGTATGGTTTAATACACCAGCAACTGATGATCTCCAGGTTTGGAATGTGTGCGAGACTAAAGGCACTAAATTATCTCCCTTGCCAATTTTTGACTGATGTTATGCTCTCATATATATATTTAATTAATTTAAAAATTTTTGTTACAAAATATTTCACCACAAAAAAAGAATGATAAAATATTTGAATGAAAGAATTGTCTTTTGTTGATGGATTTCAGGTATTTTTAGCTTTATGTTTACCTTAAATGACATATATTGTAGCCATGGACTAGGTCAAACAGACTCAAACTTGAAGGCAGGCCACCCATTGATCTGGTAAAAAAAAAGTTTTCAAATACTACTTTCTCCTTTCTGTCTACATTTCTATGGGAAAACATTTTGTGATATTTTTGTGATATTATTTTCATCATGTGTGAGACCGGCATATTCATTTGTTACATATATCAGTATTATAGACCCCATATGTTATATAGATAAAATAAAAATTAAATGTAAAAAAAATAACTGTGTTATTTTTATTGTTTCCTAATATTTGGATAATTATATTACAAGATCTATTAGCCAATATCTTTAACACAAGAAACAGGTATTGGTGCTCCAAAGACGGAATAACTCATTATGACTGAATTTTTAGGCTTTATCTTGCCACCCTTAGCAATATCGCTATGCACGACTAAGTTTATGAATCTGTCTATCGTTGGATTTATTTATGATATGGACTTGATGTTTTTGTTGTTTTCAATAAGTAACAGTTTTTCATATATAAAAATTGAAATAAAAGTAAGCCATGTTGGTTATGATAAGCCAATTTGCCTGGTGTCGCATTTTGTTTATTTTAAGATGTTTTGTGTGGGTGAACGATATATATACACAGAAAAGTTGATGAGCCAACTGCGAACCACTGTTGAGTCATTAAACTGGACAGACCATTGTAATGAGCCATGAGCAATGCACCCCTTCAATATTAAGCAGTTATATGGACCATAGGGCCCAATCCATATGCAAGTCAGTATTTTAGGTCTCATGGATCGAATTAATTACTGACTCATAATACGAGTAAATGATCTAAAGACGTGAACATTTGAAAGTTGGATCAAAGAGCAAAACTATTTTGGCTCAGTGGACAACCCCATTTTTGTCAAATAATATATTGTATGAAATGGCGCGTTTCAAGATCGTCTGCTCTATGAGATGATGAAGATCAAATAGTTTGTTCCTTTCTTGTGTAATTATTTTGGAAATCTCTAAGAAGATCCACTCCTCAGGTGATTATTTACCTATAGGGGCCTACTACAGTTAAGGCTGGATTGCTTGTCAATTATATAGCTAATATCTACTCGGACTACTCCTGTAGTGTCGAATTCTACTGAGATATGTTATGCACTGGATTTGGGTCATAGGATGCCCAATTTACGCTACGCTTGTTTGGTTATGTAAACAGTTCAGTAAGAAAGCTTAACGGTCTTTTGTTTATATTATATAACATTAATTTAAATATTATATTATGTTGTGTAATCAAATCATTATCATAAATATGACTAAGCCTTATTGAAATGTAAGTCTGGTGTCAATGCAGTTTGCATGTACAATATGATTTATGTTAATTATTCGATTGCCTATACATGTAGGCAATGTATAGGACAAAAACCTGTCATATAGGGTTTTGATCCAAAACTGATGCACCCATGTGTCAAATGTGGATTACTAAATTTTACTGCAATGGATCCAGGATCCTGAAGTGAGCTCTACCATGCAGTAGAATCGCTGGTCCAGAGGTGGATCTTTTACCCGAGAGTGAGTCAGCTGTGAGCCAAATCCGGCTCAACACTGACTCGCTGAGACAAATCTTGTGATCCATCAATGATCCAGTCGAACAGCATATTTTCTGGTGGATAAATGAGCCAAATTGGAGTTTAAATTGAGCCATTACTTTAGAGCTCATAATTGAGTCACTCGTGTGCCACTAGTGGACAAGCTAACTTTTAGCAAGGCAGTGTTTCTATTAGCACAATGAATAGGGCTATTCCTCCGTCTATTCATTGTGCTATGTTTCTATTGGCTCTATAGCCCCGTTTACACTGCTGCCGGGCCCGACCCCTTTTCACGCGTGCCGTGCTCGATCCGGGTCTTGAGCCGTCGTCAGCGGGCCGGGCCCGTTCGAAGAAACACTCTTCAGTCACTAGAGGTACATTGACTATAAAGGCGCATGCGCAGTTA
>JAVFBX010229827.1:0-20535 GCA_034783855.1 Mopalia kennerleyi | reverse complement strand
ATGTTTCCCTTCCCAATATGTTCAGATATGATAAACATGCAGAATGTTTCCCTTCCCAATATGTTCAGATATGATAAACATGCAGAATGTTTCCCTTCCCAATATGTTCAGATATGATAATCATGCAGAATGCTTCCCTTCCCAATATGTTCAGATATGATAAACATGCAGAATGTTTCCCTTCCCAATATGTTCAGATATGTTAAACATGCAGAATGTTTCCCTTCCCAATATGTTCAGATATGATAAACATGCAAAATGTTTCCCTTCCCAATATGTTCAGATATGATAAACATGCAGAATGTTTCCCTTCCCAATGTGTTCAGATATGATAAACATGCAGAATGCTTCCCTTCCCAATATGATCAGATATGATAAACATGCAGAATGCTTTCCTTCCCAATATGTTCAGATATGATAAACATGCAGAACGCTTTCCTTCCCAATATGTTCAGATATGATTATCATGCAGAATGCTTTCCTTCCCAATATGTTCAGATATTATAAACATGCAGAATGTTTCCCTTCTCAATATGTTCAGATATTATAAACATACAGAATGTTTCCCTTCCCAATATGTTCAGATATGATAAACATACAGAATGTTTCCCTTCCCAATATGTTCAGATATGATAATCATGCAGAATGCTTTCCTTCCCAATATGTTCAGATATGATAAACATGCAGAATGCTTTCCTTCCCAATATGTTCATATACCCCATTCAAACCTAGGACGACTGCCTTATACATCAAACTAATTTAATTCCATATACTAGTTGAATTTGCACGGTCGCATCTTATTTTGCCAATATGACTAAATATTAATTTCGTTACATTTAATCTGTACCAAAAATAAATTGACAAATTGCTGAAGTTGTAAACTCCCCCCTTCAGAAATAATCAGAATAAAATATCCCCTTTCATATTTAAAGCTATATCTATTTCAAATAGTTGCCATAGAGGCATAAATCTGGTCGGAATCCGTTGTAATTTATATATATATATATATTCCACGGTCTATGATATCTCATCATTATTTACACTGTCTTCAATAGAACAAGTAAATATCAAAACCCAACATTGTTTAAGTTTCACGAGTTACAATAACATGTGAGATATGTCTGAGAAATGTTCACCAAGCTTAACCCTTAGGCTATCTAGAACAAAATGAAACTTATATATTTTTAGATCCTAAAAAGCATTATTTTCTCTCGTTCTCTAACTATTGGAGATAATCTATTGTACTTGTTTACAAAGACAGATATATTACATGTAGCTTAATTAAACTTATTCGAATGTTTGACGTGCAAAAGGCTTTGTATGAACTGTGTCATGTTTTTTTTCTGCTGGATAGTCAATTCTATCAATATCTTATTTACTTATGAGTGTATTAATCGTTTCTTTTATATCTGAGTTTAAACTCTTTCTGTTACATCTGAGTTTAAAACGTTTCTTTTATTTCTGAGCTTAAATCATTTCTCCTAAATTTGAGTGTAAATTGTTTCTTTTATTTCTGAGTTTAAATCATTTATCTTAAATCTGTGAGTAACTTATTTCTTTTATTTCTGAGTTTAAATCATTCCTCTTACATCTGAGTTTAAAACGTTTCTTTTATTTAGGAGATTAAATCATTCCTCTTACATCTGAGTGTAAATCGTTTCTTTCATTTCTGAGTTCAAGCCATTCCTCTTACATCTGAGTGTAAATCGTTTCTTGTTTTTCTGAGTGTAAACTCTTTCTGTCACTTCTGAAAGTTAATCTGTTCCATTAGTTCTGAGGGCTAATTTTGTATGGGTGTAAATAATTCATTTTGCTTCTGAGTGTAAATCATTCTTCTTACTTCTAACTGTAAATCATGTATCTTACTTTTTAGTGTAAATTATCTCTCTTCCAACTGAGCGTAAAACATTTTCTTTCGTATGAGTGTTAATTGGGTATTTTATTTCCAGTCTAAATAATGCCTCCTACTTATGAGTGTAAATTGTGTATTTTATTTCCTGTCTAAATAACGCCTCCCACTTATGAGTGTGAATTGTGTATTTTATTTCCTGTCTAAATAACGCCTCCTACTTATGAGTGTGAATTGTGTATTTTATTTCCAGTCTTAATCATGCCTCCTACTTATGATTGTAAATCGTTTATCTTTTTTCTGTCGTTTATTTTACTTCTCAGTGTAACTAGTTTCCCTTACTTCTCAGTGTAAATCATTTATCTTTATTCTTTTTTTAAACTAGTTTTTCTTAGTTTTATTGTAAATTGTTTATCTGACTTTTCTTTGGGACCGTGGAATACTGGTTAGCGTGTCGGCCTTCTGATCTTTCTTCAATGTAACTCTAAGGGTTCGAATCCGTCTGTCTGCCATTGTGAATATGAGTGAGTCACACGATGTGGTTGCGGCAATCGCGGGTGTGTTTTTTTTTTTACAAAATTTCCTCCCGAGTTTCCACCGTATTGAAGCAGTTAAGGAACAGTCTGAAATGGACAACCCCTCGCGTATACGGGAAATACCGTTGAGTGCGCCGTTAAAACGCAAACAAAGAATTTGTGTGTAAATTATTTCTCTTCAGATAAGTGTTTACGCCTTAATATAGTTCTCTTATACGTATATGTATTCCATTTCACTCCCATTGAATTTGCGAAATCCGCTCGCCGTAACGAACTAAATCCCATCAAATGTTTGACCATATCGTATAGTTGTGACAGCAAGGCGATGTCGCGGCGTTCTGTACTTTGTTGTAAGATAGCGTTAAACAGCTGCTGTGGTTCCGTGACTTTTCTTCAACGAGATTGTGAATTCGTGAAAACCACACTTAAGTGGAACAATTGTGTTATGTGACAAAAGTACTCAATTCAGTGTATAGCGAAAAATCACTCGCCTGCGGTTCGTGAGGTTGGTCAATTAATAGACTCGAGTGACATAAACTCTATCTCTTATATATGGTGTAATTCATTTCTCTCGATCGCTTTATGTGCTTGCTTCCCATATTAACTTCCTTTTTTGTGGTTTGCGCCCATCCAATAATAGTCCTTGATTACTTGGTTCGTTATGTTTACTCTTTTCCTTAATTGTTTAGCCTGCTGTTGCTATGTTGGTTTGTTTTCTAGAGGTAACAATTGACTTAATCTCATTATGACTGTTCAGTTAAGTGGCGTCTTTGACTCGTGAGACCTTGATGGCTGGGTGCTTTCTGACCTGTGAACTGACAATACAAAAGGAGCCTGGCTTTGTTTAGCAGTGTCACTACAAGGGATCGGCTGTAGGAAACGACTTAGCCACCCATCATCTGAGACGGGAAATTTCTATTAAAGTAATAATAGATTCTGATCAGTGTCAGTCATTTGAGCGTGATTCTCAATTACTGCTCTGTACTATGATCAGAGCAAATTAACAGCTATTGAATTTCTGTTTGATTGACAGGCTGTCGTATACCTCGTGAGATGAGCATGACTTCTTTCAGATAGTATCTGCTGTCCAATTCACAGTCAACAAATACAGTGAGATTATATAGCACTACCTGGTTAGTAGCATTCTCTCCACGCTTTCGTTGGAGAGTTATTTGTTCTCAAAACAATTCATATACATACGTTCTTTGTTGTATTACTTTGTATAACATTACATTTTCGCATTTAGGTTCATTTTATTGTCCTTTTTACTAAAGAATAACATATTCTACTCTGCAATTTGCTTAACGAAGATTTCGATACATTTGTCATTGTCGACATCAGGCCAAACATCTTACCTTTGGAGAAGACCCCTACCAACATGTGTCTTCATTTTTGCTTTCTTCTTCATTCTTACCATGCAATGTCATTTACTGCACGATGGAAACGCACATCAACAATCTCTATTCGACATTTCGAGCAACAAAAGTTTGGATAACTTGTTAGCATTTGTGAGTAGGGTTATTAAACTGTTCAGTTTCCCTGTTACTTAAGATGTTAAAGAAATAATGTGATCATTTTTTTAACATCTACATTCATGAGCATTTGGATTGTATATTATATCTGTCGGGACACAAATATTAAGTATTATTTTGATACTGTTATTATCGTAATTGTTGGTTGTAATTTATTTTATTTCAAAGTAGAGTCAAACCAACATTTAATATTAGTTAAAGGTGACAGGCTAAATGGCCACTGTACACTGGATAATATATATCAAATTCAACAAACTCTAGTTTATTTCCGAGATTTCACGCGCGAGTTAAAAGCACGTGGCGTTAGTCTGGTGTTTGGAAGTTTTGGGATCCGCAGCGGATGTATGGCTGACATAAACACTGACCCGAAACTTTCTACATCTCAAAACGACACACTAATTGTATTCCCAGACCTGGCAAAGATATCATTTATTCCCCAGACCCTATTAACGACGATATTCGTATAGTTCGTTAGACATTTGTAATATATTTAATAGTTGTAGTCGATGATGTATGATGTTGTGTTACGATGGACCTCCTCTAAGCTTTTCTCTATTAATTCAACTCACTCTCAATCAGCTCGACAGAGATTACGCCTGGCTGCCGTAATTCACCCCCTATCCTGCTAGATTGTGATATTAATTAAACTTTCCCTGCTGTACACTTGGTTACGTTCACTTGTGTCACTTAGCATTTCCATCACCGGGCATTAACAGACGACTATGGCCCGACTTACATCTCTGCTAAGCCTGCTTATGACTACTTGGAAGCCTGGGGTTAATGTGTAATGACGGCTAGTTAGACCAATCACATAGAGAGAGAAAAGCGTTGGGAAAAAGTCTATGATATCAGATAACAATGGCTGTAGATGAACAAAGATGTCTTTTAAAGCGTGATCAGAAATGTCTAAGTCTCAATGTGTATATGAGCAACATTCTATTCAGATCTCGCTTAACAGATGTTTCTAGGATACACTCACTCCTGACAGAGCCTGAATAATTAATATCAAATCTTATAATTGAAGTAATTTGCTGATAGTGTTTTGAGGGAGTGCGGCCTAAAGGGGTTTGCCAACACACCCTAGACTCACCGAAAACCCCGTGGTATGGAAATTAAGAGGAGCATGGGTAAGAGACAACTCGCACCCCTGTTAAACCATCCTCACTTTTTTTAATTAACTAACACTTTAGACATTCAAGACGGCCTGTCTCTTATGTCAAAAATCTGTTTGTTTAACACCAGCGTTAAGATCATGTAATTCTAACTTTTGTTTGTTAGGATACAGCAGTGTCCTTGAAAAAGTCAAATTTGACATTAGTACACTAAATCTCCTGACTATTTTGCTTGGAATCCGACTCACTAATTTACAACATATATAATAATTCAGAAAACTGTTAAAAGTTGAGACTCGTTCGTGAGTGGAACCCCTGACTTTGTAAGTCAAGACACCAATTCGCTCAAAGTAAATGCTGGTCATCTAGACAACTCAACCGAGGAACTATAAAACCCGTTCTAACTTACACAGAGTTGCATTAAAATAACGAAAATGTATTTTGGCCTTGTAAAATCCGACAAAAATATGTTAAGAATAGGGGAATGATGTCTTACCAACTCCAGCTAGATAACAGACAGTATTCTATTGCGACTAAAATTAAAATAGTTAATTGGGGACACACATCTCTGATACTCAAGCGACAGCATACGGGCTCCCGTGTTTACGCTGGCTGTGTGTTCGGTGGAATGTTAAATGTTAAAGTCGTTTTCGGAAAAAACAATTAATATGTTTCTAAATGCGATATATATAAGGTGATGGAATTATTCTTCTCAATAATAGTTTTATTCGATATGTTGGTATTTCCTCTTTTGACGTATATTTATGGATTGTCCCAAATATATTTTTTCCAAATAAAGGAATGAAATTCTACCAGCTTGTTAAAAGACTGTGTTCTCTTACGACTAAAATAAATAAAGTATGTTGTAGTTATACATCTGTGACACTCAGTGAAAGCAACAATTAACATACGGCTTCCTGTCTTTAGTCTTGCTGCGTGTTAGATGAAATGGTAAACGTTAAAGTCGTTTTCGGGAAACTATTCCCATGTTCCTTAATGCGATATCTAAAAACTAATTAGATGATATTTTCACTCAATACCTTGATTTTCTTTGTTTTAAAACACTTTTGACGTTCATTTATATTTAAATATTATTGTGTTTTGTTTCGACTACATATGAGTGTTTTTGACCATTAAACGTTGATGGTTTTCTTACATATGAAACGTTGTTGCTTTGTTTTAATTGATTGATTGCTGTTTTACGCCATGCTTATATTCCAACAATAATTGACACTAGCACAACGTGTTTTCATAATGTTGAAATCAAATGTAATTTATCATCAACACGTCAATTTTGTATTTATATAAAAACGGGGATGTTTGCGATTCACAATTAGAATGTTGGTGTATCATTTACTTGAATAATGTTGGTATATTATTTACATTGTAGAATTGATGACGTTTTATTTACAAAAAAGCTTGTCTTCCAGATAATCTTTCAAGTATTGTGAAAAAGAAAAGAAATAGGTGACGAAAATTCGTTACCTTTGCAGCCCTTAGTACACGTTGCGCTTTAAACAAAGATTTAAAATGACAGTGAAATCATTAAATGTTTATCAACGAATTTACCAATTAAAATGTATAATAAACGTTAAAATAATTCATGTTGTTTGCACAGATCTCAAGTCAAGCGACAAGTAATATAGACGTGTAAAAAATTATTTATTTATTTCAGCTATATACTAGTATATGTGTTAACAACGATATGAGTTGATATACCGCGCAAGAACAAATAACGATGAATCGTCATAACAACAGCTTACCTCGGTATGACTGACAAACATTCACTATAAAGATATACGTCGTTCTATCGAATGATTGTCAGTTAGATTATTAATATACATATAATGTATTGTTATAGCTAATGAGTTTTAGTCCTAACGATATCAAATTTATACGATGACACGGTGAACCATGTATTGAATATTAAATGCTGAGCCTTACATTCTTATCTCTGCAGGAAACCAATGTAAAAGAATTATATTTCATTGAGTTTAGTTCAGTGTTAATCCTGTTGAAGTTAAAACCTATATATACTGGGGAAAGACAATATCTAGCCCATGCGATCAATCTTAACAATGGCTCAGATAGTAAGGAATGTTTCCCGTGTCAAAATGTCTTCTGATCAACTCAGATGTTCCGTTTCACATGTATATTTTAAATCGTTCTAGCGAATCATTGTGAAACATTTCAGACTAGTAAAGGGCATGTCGTAATACTGTAACAGACTTCTGAGGATTGTGTTAGACTTTTGACAACTAAGTCTTCATAATATAAGGTAACAGAGTACCAGCGGATAATCGTATATCGCATGTAGCAAATATGATCGATCTACGGAACGTCGATCGGTGATTTAAATTGCTGTATACACCGCTGTTTGTCTGTAATAAATAACCAATTCCTGATATAAGTATTTATCATAATTGGCTTAAGAGTGTATTAAAACTCGGAGGGTGCAAGAGCCACCACTCAGTCCCCTTTTAGACGTCGATAAACGTTACTTGTTTCAACAGCATTTGGAAGCTAAGGCAGGAAACACATAACCTTATTGATTTAAAACATCTGACTTTATTGACGATTCAAAGAAAAGGATAAAAATCCCTAAAAGCCTAAGTTTAGAGTAAATTATGCCAGTATAAATTTTGGCATTTGCTTATAAGGTATTCATTTTTTATTTTGCTGTCTTTCCTTTTGATTTTATTTGTTTGACTTTTTTATTTCTTTTTTAAGAATGGGGTGTTGTATATGGATTTTGATATAGTACCATACGTGGGAACATATTTTCTTTCCTGGCAAAGACTGTGTTCTCTAATAGGCAAGCATTGACCCTACTAAATAAGTATAACTTACGTAGTTCTATTGGTTTGTTATAAAGCCCTTCCTATAACTGTCTCCAGTCATTCAAGTTTTGATGGGGTCTTTACTACGTTGTCAAACGGTATATACAACTGGCGAGTTATATTTCACACCCCACTCTGTCCGCTATGGTAGTGATTATCTCTTTATTCCAGAAAACTTGTTGTGTGTGTATATATGTATTTAGAAAAGCAGCCATCCGCATTGAGCTATCAAGTTGTCATGTTTGCGGCTGTACATTTCTGTTGGTGTGAAATTGACACTGGGTCTTTACGGAGATAAGCTGTAACCTTTTCTGCGGTGAATTGATGTCTGAAAGAGGTCTTGTCAGTCGCCGATTAATACACTTCACAATGGGTCGGCGTAGACTGCTTTGATAAACTACATTTCATAAAACAGCTGAGCTAAATCGCCTGTTTTATTGAATTTTAACATCTATAAGCAATACAGTCATTAAAGCCGATTCAATGGGTATTTGAAGGGATAGATTTTGAGAGATGATTGTAAGTTGACAGAGGGTATATAATGTGAGTGTGTTTAGTTAGCGATGACTGGGACTCGGGGGATTGAACAGGGGAAGTCTGCTGGAACATGGGTCAGGGGCCGGTCTCGATGACTTACTCACAACAATAACCCTAAGTAAATCTAGAAGAAAAAGTGTAGCAGCATTGTACAAGACCTGTTATTAGCCAAGCTAGGGCGAACAGGCTAATTCACCCTGGTCATGGCCCTATCGCTTTCATCTCCTCTATTTCTTTCTATTAAAGTGGTTTTATTCAAACAAATTATAGGCTTGATAGCGGTACTGGAATTGGAGCCTCGCGGGGGGTTGGGTACTGGTCCCATCCTTCTTCGGCTTTGTTCGAGACCATTGTGACACTGTGCTCTTAAGTATATACATTATGGCCATCACGAGGTGAACTCAATCTCCTGGCTCTGACATGTCAACCATTCGCCGCGAAAGAACAATAAACAATCACCTTACATATACAGAATATAACCATCATGGAATCTCTCAGACATCCAAACAATTTTTCACTCAGAATTCGGTATCATTAATTTTGAGTATATAGACTTATTTTGATGCAAGAAAAATCCAAACTCATTGTGTAATCAAAAATAAGTTGTTCATCAAAACGGATCGGACAGACAATCGAATTGCAAATAGAGATCAGATCATAGTTCTGTTATATGCTGTACTTCGATAAATTCCGTGTTTTTGCGTAGGTAAAGGAAATAAAGGTAACTTTTTATTAGTTCACTGTGAAGTGTAAAAACCTTCGCTCACCGGAAAGCGATTAAATTGTTCACACACATGTATCACCCTTCAGTGTTCTGGCCATATGTCTTCGTCCAGTTGAAATTTAAACAACTGTGAAAATAGTAATTGACTATGCTCGATGATTAGGATAAATCATAGCCTTGTCCGAATTGGTTTCTCGCTAAATTGAAAAGCCAGCGGAAGTGCCTAGAGGCATTCATGTTAATTTGACGGCTGACCATTGGCAATCAAACATCTGGAGAGGGTTTCCGGGTGGGCGTGGTCATCGAGTACAGGTGTAGTGAAATAAGTCTAAACCGATTTGTATACATCCTATTATCACCATAATTAAATGACCAAATCAGTAGTTTGAATTTGCAAATATGTTTTGTATACTAAGATATTGACACAAATGGCAACACTTATCGGGTTGTTTAAGCTGCCTTGTGCACCGGCACGAATCGTACACTATATGTCGAAGTAACTCTATGTAGAGACAGCTTACTTTATTTTTATACGTCTGAAGAAAGGTACTACTTGTACCCAGGTCTAGTGTTTATATTTGTTTGTTTGATTTGTTTGCTGATGAACATTTTCATTTTCGTATTGTCTTATAGCAGAATTTATCAATTTAAACATATGCTAATCTGTACAACCTATCTGAAGCGATATATGTATTTAAAAAATATCATACAAATTTATTATGCAGCAAATATTAATTAAACGTGAGAAAGTCAATTTGAGACGAGAAGGAACTAATGCTTTTTGTATTTTTTCTCGTTTTCTTTCACACCATATTGAAAAGGAGCAACTGTTTTGAAAAGTGGCTGTCATTGGAGTAAGATGTATGGACAAGTATCTCCAAGTATGCTTTGTTTTTTGTTTGATGTGAAGAGCGGTCAGTAATCTGTCAAAGTTAACAGAAAATACAACATACCCATTCCCTTCATAGTTTGTTCTTCTCTAACATTAATAAGTGGAATTTCTAACTCGCAAATGCGTCAACAGTGTTCTTAAAACTCCATTTATTTCCCGGGAGTAATCTACGTT
This sequence comes from Mopalia kennerleyi, assembly GCA_034783855.1. Taxonomy (NCBI): domain Eukaryota; kingdom Metazoa; phylum Mollusca; class Polyplacophora; order Chitonida; family Mopaliidae; genus Mopalia; species Mopalia kennerleyi. The sequence continues at coordinate 10,339 of JAVFBX010229827.1, read as the reverse complement.
GCAAGCCGAGCGTGGAAGTGGTATGGAATTAGAGCCCGTCTCAAAGCATGCCAGGCCGAGTGGCTATACTAACCCCTAGATGGAACGTCTCCTATGTAACACTACGTACAAAAGGAAATGACAAAAGTCAATGTAAAACAGCCAATTACAGTTATACAAAAAAGCTCCTGTCCCTTTTGTCGCTAAATGTGTTTTTTTCTGGAGGATTCTGTTGTGCAAACTGTATGAAAACAATAACATATTTATACATACCTACATAATTATGAAAACATTATCTTCTAATATGTGTGAAAATTGCACTGTTTCGTGCCCAATTGTAGTCATGGGTTGAACCTTTCCGTCGGATGATATCAATAAATGTACAAATAGTTGTCATTGAAATGTTGCGAACTTCACAATGTCCACAGCTACCAACGTTAGTGTGATATAATACACAAAATATTCATGGGTTTTTTTTGTATTTATATTTTTAGCTAGCAATTCCATTCTTCCAAGTTTTGCATGCATGTGTAAGTATTTTACTTATATAGAAATTTTGCTTTAGATTGTATTATTCCTGACGCTGTATACAGCAATACAAATTCATAAAGTTGCCTTTTCGAGACCTATTTGGAGACTTGTCTGTGGGAGTTTATCTTGAACATGAGATGATTCATACGCTTAAATAAGTCGAAATTCTTCACCAGCGTGATTAATTTAAAGAAATATTATTTTAGAAGTATTTTCTCACAATATAATCAAATTTTCTTCCAGCTTATCTCAGAGTACGCAATTGATCCAGGTGCCTTCCATGTTGTCCATTTAGTCTTGAAACTAAACGGATTGGTAAGAACAAGAGTCTCTATGAAGAGTTCAGTGGGCTAACACCAGTCGCGTGAAAGCCGTCACTTTAGATAATTGTAAGTTAGATGTTTGTCAGGCTATTTCAAACAGTTCCGTTTGCTGAGACACGGCTGTTGTTGAAGAGTAAGAAGTGGCCCTTGAGTGGCCATATAGGCAGAGGTGTTTGAAGTCACGGCTACTCACATAGTAAATCTATTAATGCCTTATCTTCTCTATTTAAATGGTTGTGGGCCGGTTGGCACGAGTTCTATCCTCCACACAAGACAATCCACGCGCCACAATGTTCTCATGAAAACAGACATTTCTAAGATTCGATATTATTCGGAATTGTGTAGAAACTTTCATGAAGAACATATAAAGAATCAGTAAAGAATCTAAATACCGAGCCCAAAGTAATTGTAATGGTTAGACGTGTCTTCTTTAAAAAGATTCTTTATAATTTAGAAATAAATTTTTTGAATGGACAAAATAAACTGTTATTAATTTAAATCATGAACTTATATTTGTAAATATTTTTTTGTAAAATGTAGTTAAAGAGGGGTAATAATTATACACTCCAGCTGTCTATGCTATGTTGGACGTTAATGAAGAACAAGCTTCACTATAGGAGGGATTATTGTCTATGTATTTCAATCTCTAAATATAGAATGCTAGAATATTTAGACATTAATTGTATCTACTCTTCCATCCGTTGTATATGCTTAAGTTATTATGCATCAGTTGAGGGCGTGTGGGTGTGTGTGACTGTGAGGGTGAGGGTGTGTGTGACTGTGTGTGTGTGTTGTTGTTGTTGTTTTTGTTAGCGTCTGGGTTTTTTTACTATTTTTATTTTAATGTGTTTTGTTGAAACAGATGTAAATCCACTGAGAGTGAAGAGAGACATCAACTGTTAACAGAACAGAAAACTTCTCGCTCCATCACCAGGAACAAGGGGCCTTTTCACTGATTCCCATTCGCCATACAGTTAACTTCTTAAGGAGTTCCTACAAAGACCCTGTTTCCATGTCAAGGGTCTCCAAGAAGCTTAATATTCAGAACAGGCACGAGCAGCTGTGCACTGCACTAAACATTAACTCCAGAGGATATATCAAATAACGTAGTCGCTTGATTAAGTTGCATTTCCTACTCATTCGTTATTATAGCTGTTCACGAATTAACCATACTATAGTTATGTTGTTGTTGACTGCATGATGTGCTGTGTCTGTATACGAATACGATTGCAATTAACTATCTGGACTGAACTCGGACTGTTTTTTCTGTTCAACGTCTCAGTTCTTTAATTAAGGCTATTCCACTTTAAGGACAGCGAAAGTATCACAACTAAACCGTCAGTAGTGGGAAGTCACTGGAAGGAAACGAAGCTCTGTGGAAAACGAGTACTTTCCAGAAAATTATTCAAAATTCAATACAGAAAATTCAACTTCAGATATCCGTTATTTGATTATAGATTTTCAGTTATTCCGCAAAATGTCTCTACTTTATTGTTGATTAGCCCACCTGACAGTTAACCCTCCTCTCCGAACCCCATCGAAAAGCTGTATAGTTTAGTCCCAGAAGTGATGTAGAAGTCAGTCAGTTTAGGCTAAGTAACAGCGAGCCTTTAGCAACGAAATAGATTAAGACTTGTTATTCGTGAATGGATCATAACGAAACCGGTGTCAAAAGAATGTTATTAACTGATTGATAATATCCTATTGATACTTTCATCTTGCATTAAGTATTCCTCATGTGTGAAATATAAGTGTAGTATATATATGGTAATTTCACAAAACCTCCAATAATGTAAATTTATAAACGTTTAAAGGTAATATATATGTATCATATATTTCGTACCATCACCAGTCCATCATTCGATGGAATGATAAGTAACAAAAAATTACAAAAGGGAAACAATATAATTAGCAGCCAACACTCCGACTAACATAAATTGTAAACACACAGTATATATAGAATATTCACAAAATTAATACACAATTGTGCTTTAAGGATTCCACAGCCTAGCAAACATATTAAATAATGAACCGAATTTTTAATTGTTTCTTCTCTATACTATAAAGACTTCATCAGTAACTAATCTAAGAAATATTTAACATAACAATACACGTATATAAAGCACATACCTTTTACATCTACTTCTTAGAATTGTTGCAGTAAGATACAGTAACGAAACTTCCCCCATCACGCGCTTTGAACTATCTATTATATACCATGGTGTTAATATAATAATAGACTCAATTGTTTCCTTATATACATTTATAAAAAGTTAAGAATAGATGTGTTCACACGAATCCTTCTTAAATAGGGGGCACCGCATACGAAAACTACAAACCAAATAAAGCAATTAATGACGAAAATTACACAAAGGTAATTACACATATTTTTTTATGTAGGAAGTAGTTATATGCTTTTTTCTGTTTATTGTTTTGCTTGTTATTTATTTTGTCTTGGTAATAAAATATAACTATTGTGTAAGTCATCCGTAAAAACAGAGTTTGTATCTTTTTGTATTAGTTTGATTTGATATTTCATACTCTGCTAAGCTCTTTATATTGTGCTCGCTGCGTTTTTCTGAGGCAATTAACTGAGACAGTGAAATAGAGAGAGAACCGGGGAGTGTTCCCAATACACCCAGACATTTAACAAAGCTACAGCAGATATTAGTATTTTAAAACTGCTACAGATTTACACAATCATAACAAACGACACAGTAAAGTATTTGTCAGAGCGTGAATGTATGTTCATGTCCCGGGTTAAGATGGTCTTTTTTAAATCATCGTCGGCAAAGAAATCGTCTTATTGTAGAAATAATTCAAAAGGGTTAATTAGCTTGGTGTTTATGTTGTATCTGGTTGAATATGGGCTTCCCCAGCAGACCTAACTGGCATGGTAAATGACCCGTGTATGAACACGCGCAGAGCCGACTCTGGCTGCTATTGGCCCAGAGAGCTTCGTGTATTGCCCCACAAGCCTCGCCTTCACTTATCTCGCCTCAACGTTAAAACTATGTTAAATAAGGCCTTCTGAAGAGGAACGGTAGGTTATGCTAGTTATAGATAAAAGGCAATCAAATATACCTTAATGACAGCCATTGCGTGAGAATGGTAAGGGTTATATAGTGCAATTAGCTAATATTCGAACACGACGCCAAATAGTGTAGAGAGAACATGAGCAGCACTCTCATTAAAAGGGTTGAGAGTCAGCGGACATCAAAGTTTTCCATAGATGACATTCTTGAACCGGAATTTGGCAGAAAACAGATTGAAAATCGATTGAAGATTTTTTACAGCAATTATAATCATATACTCTCTCGTGTTGCACGACTGAAGCCTTACCAGTGTTGTTTAAAGGAAATCACCTGCAAGGCCAGTGAGAGAGCAAACGCGACAGAACCGTTAGATACACGCAAGCAGACTTCTTCAACAATTAACTGCTCTCTGTCTTCACGTATTAAGGAACAGACATGTAGTAGGCCTAACTCAAACAACTCGAGCACTGGACCCAGGCACATACAAGACGACTTAACGGCAAATCATACCGATGTCCGGAAGCTAGAGTCTGACTGTACAAGAAGAAGTGACGACCAAGCGTTACCGGCCTGGGTGTACTGTACCCGTTATTCAGACAGACCTTCCTCAGGTAGGTAATCCATACCCGTAAATGTTAATTAAGGTCACAGGTAAGCAGGTATATTAATTCTGTAAGTATATGGGTGTTGTATTGTGTGTTTATATGACCCAATGTACAGTATATTGAATACCCTATGACAGTAATTGCTTGTGTTAAAACCCACCGGTGAAACATGATTCGAAAATATATTCTATATTAACGTTAAGTGTCTCCAATCATGTATTCTGACTCTAAAAACCGAAAGAAATGTGCAAATATCATATTTGAATAAATTTATTCGAGGAGTTCTACTTGAGCCTCTGTAATTCAATCGACCCTTGTGGTCCTTGTCCAGAGGCTAGAGGTCTCTGGTTCGATCCCCGCCAAGCACATCGTTTTCTCTCCATATATTTCATACATATACCAGATCCTGGGTTACGCATTTTCTCGGATAACAAAGATGTCGCTGACAGTGACAGTATGTGCGCACAAATGATCCCACTTTATAGGCTTACTGTACCAGTGTTTTGCGCACAGAGGGAGAGAGATTAACGGCCGGTATACACGAGGGGAAATTCGGGTTATAATGTGATGAGCCTATGTATCTCTGTTGCTTCAATGTTGATATTGACAAGCTAGGGTTTCACTGTGTTAGTGCCCATTTGTTAGCAAGTTGACTTCCAATACTCGTTCTTCTTTATTATATGTTATAAATGAAGAAAGAAAACTGTACTTGCCTCCACCAGGATTCGAACCAGGGACCTTTGGGTCACAGGCCCAACACTCTACCGAGGCTCAAGGCAGAATTTATCTATTATATATTTTTTCTCTATAAATAGTGTTCTTTCTTAAAATATATATGAACCGTATAATAAGAGTAAAATGTCTGTAATAAAAATTTACTCATCTATACCTCATTATCTTGCATTCAAAACAGGAAACATTAAAACAGTTTAGATTTCTATTGACCAATCCAATCAAATTAAAATGTTATCAAACAGGATGCTGACATTTACAGGCGGGCGTTGCCTTTCAGACAAACGTCATATATACCCGTTGATACCCATACAGAACACCGTCAACTCCCGGATTATTCATAAGTTATGTTTTTAATCCTAAAACATTAATCCTAATTTGTTGACAGCTATATTTAGTGTAATTTAAAACGCTGCAAGGCCAATGCTCGTGAATGGATTTGTTTATTTGAGTTATTATACAGTTTAGGGGATGCCTTTAAAGACACCGTTTGACAGTCTCTACTTACATGCGCAGCTCACTTTTATTCTTCGATAAATTAAAACACTTCAAACGTTTATATTAATTATGATTCGAAAGCTTGACATAAATAATGTTACTCTGTTTTCATTAATTGTATGTGGCTGCTTTACGCAATCTCCGCTTTTGTCTCAAAACAATATCCTATAGAATTTTTTTAAGTTAAATTTGTGTCACTATTACAATATGCTTTTTTAACATATTTTTTAAAATATAGTTGCCGGGTATTTACTTTTGTGATTCACAAATTCAATCCATCATTCAAAATGCTATTGTTACATGTACTTTAGTTTCAACAGTTATCCGTGAAAGCTTTTAAATTGACTTTTACTATTTTATATAATTTTTCAAATAAAATTTAATATTGTATAACAAATTACCCGTAAAAATAAAATACTGCTTGTAAGCATGCCACTATAGGGACAGTAGATAAAATACAATAAGTATTGTATTATCGTGGCACGATCAGTTTGTTACTAGATTGCTAAACCTCCGAAATTTTCCGGGTTTTATTTACGAGGTTTATTCTTGATTTCCGCCAATGACAGGTTATGCACAATCGGCATATAAATATAACACTTACAAATGAAACCAATATAGCTAAATGGAATTGAGCTTAATTTAGTTAGTCTCTATTGTTGAAGATATTTATAGTCTGTAAATATATATTTGTAATCATTTTAAAACTCTATCTATAATTCCTTGATGTCGGTTATTAATTAATTTATAACGAAACAAAAAATGGAACTGAAATGTCACAAATTGCAAAGATTGCCATATCTCTGGTAGATGGAAATATCAAACTGCATAGCTGACACGGTGTTTTGTAATTCGGTGATTATGTAAGTGTATTGCCCTGAGGGTGTGGCATTTCAACTGACACGTTTATGCAGTGTAACACTATGGTCAAGTGTTTTTTGCAATCCACTGTACTGTCCCGATCTTAATTGTCCCCAGTGTTTTCCTCGTAATTTGTGACTAAAACGATGTCGCTAATAAACTGGGTTGATACTTAACCAACATGCAATATGTTTACGACACATCATTTTAGTTTGTATCCAGATTGTTAAGGAAAAGTAGCATGGCTCTATTGCACTGGATAACACCATATCGACGGTCTCAAACCGTGCATGTCTAAAACTACTATTTTCCGCGTATTTCCTGTTACCTCAATGTGGACACCGTAATAATTATTAAGTGCAATGATAAGTATTATCCTGCTGTTACTTTTATAATTATTTGTAAATTGAAAACAATTAGACCTTTTGAGATATATACACGATTATGTAACCTTCATCACCTATGTGATTTATTGGCGTTGTCCAAAAAACACACGAAACTTATTAAAGTCGTCTTTGAAAACCATAGAAGAAATTCATAAATCACATTGGCCAACAATTGCTTGCTTATGTATGCATAATCTCCTACATTACATCAAACATTGGGAAACAACAAACAGCCTGCCTTTGGTATTTTTTATAGCGTTATTCAAGTGAAATATATCTCACAATGCGTCAAAGAAAATCACTCTGAAGTAAAGATGAAGTATAAGAGATACAGGTGATCTCATTTGTTAACGGTAATTAACTCCGTAAAATACGAGTTCACTTCGACACTCGTGCTCCGATGAACACGAATTGGCGCTGGAAGGAATTAGCCACTCTTGTTTATCATCTTTTGTCATGCTGTGGGTAACTGAAAAAGCGATTGCAGTGCGAACAGAGTGTAATATAGCGTAGTAGCAGTCCGAAGTGTCACTTAAAAAATCATCAATTTAGAGGCTACTTTTCACAAGTGTGGATTAGATCAAGGGAATGGGGCATTTTTTATATCTTCGTTCTCTCTTATGCCTTGTTCAGGGTCCTTTATTTAAACATCTATTAACCCCATACCTAGGATCTAGTTCAGACAAGCAATTGATGTTCACGAGAGCGTTAAAACAAACATCTTGAAGCTACCTGAAGGACTGGCGTCAAGCTAACCATCCAGTTACAATGAAGTCCGTCAAATCTATTGTGAAGCCTGGTCTTTTGACAATATATTGAATTTGTGTCGGACAAGTACGATCCGCTTTTCTCGTCTGTTTTGACACATTGGAATAAATCACATCTCGCCGTCAGGTGTTCTTTATCACCAAATTGATGATGAATTTATAACAGTTGTGCAGGTTTTGTCCTGGGCTGACAATAGGGGACCCTGAAGCAGTTAGGACCGCTTCCTGGACCTGTCCACACCGACACCACCTCTGCAAACTCTTCATGACACTCAGACGTGTCCACTACATCAAGTTTAAAAGTTAAGAGTACAACTTTAATATAATTTGTTCTCAGGCGCTGGTTCATCGGCCATTTTGAATGGACTGTCGCAAATTCAATGATCGAAAATCAAGATATCTCGAGTAGTTTCAAAATATTTTAGTTATATTTCGAGCTCTCGTCTGACATGTGCGTCTCGAATGCCGAAAAGAATAATGTGACCATCGCGCCTAGCTCGACCTGATCGGTACGCAATTCTTCTCTATATGTTTCTTATAAATTCAAGGACAAAATAAAAGTCATAGACCTCCACCATGGATTAAACATGGACCCTGTCATCGACACTGCCCCAATGTGCCGACTAAGCTATAGCGTTAATATATGCATATTTCCTGCTCGAGCTCGAATCACGGTGGGGGGTTTTGGACAACACTGATGTCAGCATGGAGTAGCAAATCTTCCCGAGGCAAGGCGGAAAAGAAGATCGTCGCAATAACCCTCTCTCCCTTTCTTACCTTGCCTCCAAAGGCGATAAAACCTGAGTTAGCTAGAGTTGACCACGGCTTCTTTCGGATGACCTCTCTTTACTCTACCCAATCAGATGGGGGCTTTCTAAGAATAAGAAAGAGACGATCTAAACACAGGACGATAAGTAGGCTATTTTGTAATATACATGCACGATATTAGTACCATAACAATTATTAGATCCAAAACATAGCTGGTGATGTTGTCATCACGTTCCTTTAAATGATCTGTGTGTATCATAACATTTAGTTTTGTGGTATACGAGTCACACGATGTGGCTCCGGCAATCGCAGGGGTGTTTTTACGAGGCTTCCTCCCGTTTTCCACCCTAATTAGGCAAGGAACTGTGTGAAGTTGACGATCTGCTGTCATAAAAGTCAAATACCCTTGAGTAAAACGTTACACCTAAATCAATCAAACAAACATAATAGCAATACAAGGCATATATAAATTGAAAATATGATCAATCTTTCAATGGTTTATCAGCGAGATCTGTATAAAGGCAATGCTCATCAGGACTAACTTGTTAAGGCTCGCTTCCTTCTCTCGCAGCAGTAGATTCCACCGATCAATTTCCGAGTCAAAATAAAATTCAGTACAATTAACATTTATTAGTATTATAAAATACTTAAAATTATCTCCTTGAGGTAGGATCATATACCCAAATCTTTAGTTTCCTAATTCTATATTGATAAAAAATCTTTAGTTTCCTAATTCTATATTGATAAAGGTTTTGTCTTTAGTTCATAACAAGTTTGTTTAATCCGCCATTTGCTTTTTTTTTCATTTTGCGGTTTTTTCTTCAAGGAGTTATTTGCTGTTTTGACTATATTGACTTTTGACTATATACCATCATCATTTGAGGATTTAATAATTCTAAACCTCTCCGTGTACCCAAAATCTTTTTATGTGTAACACGCTCTATACATTATAAATGTCAACATAAAATAAGTATTACCTCCACATATAAACTCGATACATTCAAATTCTTGATTGTTTATCTTAAAATAAAAACATGATGTCATCATAGGTCATCCGTGTTATGAATCTTTAGAAATCTGTATGGCCCTTTTCACTTATCTATCTGAAAGTCGATCAGGTTGAGTAATGTGGACTGCTTTCCATTATGAGCTTTAGCGTATATTATAGTATATTGACTTAGATATTTATATTTTTGCTCAACAGTAACTTGTCTGTTAAATTGGCTTTCATACAAAGCCATTATTTTGCATCCAGGGTTGTGCAAACAGTTAAGTTCCGTTGACAGACAGGAAAAACAATACAAAAGAGCTCCCTGTAAAATATGCATAGGATATTAGTCGGTGATGGATGTGTATTGTAAAGGAAACCGATGTTTCCGCGTTTATGTATTGATGGTAAAATTAGATAGCCATGTATATGCATGCTTCCAACACGTGTTCGACGATTGATATGTGGGGAAGTAAAATGCACCCAATGAACTTCAAATGTATTTTGAAAGTACTTTCAAGCTGATAATCATACGTTGATAAAAATCGTTCTATTCAATCTACACCGGTCCATTTCACACAGCTCAAGTCCTCAATTGATAGATAGTCCATTCCCATCTCCCTAGACGAAGCTGCATTTCTTTAGACAACGACCATAGACATGGCCAGAGGAAATGCAAATTGTGCTACCCCTCCTCCCTCCGTGCTATACTGTGATTTATTTTGCCGCAATAAACCATTGATGGCGGCTGACTGTCAGGACGACTGTATTTGAAACGATTTAATGATCGCTTTGAGTGGCATTTAGAAGCTGGTAGGTATAGAACACAGACACATTGTTATGGATTACAACTTCTAGATTTATTA